>JAXQQM020063478.1:0-53605 GCA_034641835.2 Pinus albicaulis | reverse complement strand
TTCTCTGGTTCGTGGCGCCCTGGACCCGTGTGGCTTTGGCCCACGAGTGAGTCCCTGCCCCTGCGTCTTATTCTCTGGAAGTCGATCTGCATTTGCGCATGGGGTTCCTGCATTGACCCGGCTCTCCAACCCCGGCCATGACGACAGAAGGTGACTCCCCCCCACCTCCTGATCTCGAGGCTTTCTGAACCCTTGTAGCTGCTGCAGAAAAGAGGCCGACCTTGGTCTCACAGCAAAAGTTTGTCAAAAAGTTGGACAATATCCCTACGGTGTCTCTCCTGGTGGACGATGCTTGCAGATCAGCACTAAACCTGGCCGAGAGAGGCCTCATCGGCCAGTTCACAGGGCTATGGCCATCCCCGAAAGCAGTAGATGATTGGGTCAAACGAAACTGGTCTCCATTGGTCAAGGAAGGAATAAAAAGCCATTTTGTAGGCAAGGGGTTCTTCGTCTTCGTGTTTGACAGTGTGGAAGACCGAAGCCTGATCTTCTGAAACGGGCCATATTTCATGGGCCCCCAAGGGTTATATTTGAATAAATGGTCTCCAGATTTCGATCCTGCACAAGATGTACCCACAGCAGTCCCCGTTTGGGTGCGTCTCCCGCACCTCCCTCTCCACTGCTGGAGTCAGAGCTCGCTTCAATCCATCGGCAATGCCCTAGGCAGGTATATCGATCAGGCCCCGAGGAAGGATCAGTTCTCCCGCGCCCGTATCTGTGTGGAAGTTGATTTGGAGGTCGGGCTCCCCGAAGCCATCAAACTCTCAGTGGCAGACTGGACGCACATTCAAGAGCTCGATTACGAGCAACTGCCCTTTAAATGTCGACATTGCCATGAATATGGGCATTTTGCCAGATACTGTAAAAAAAAAATGAGGAAATAGCAGAGAAAGAGAAAGGCGAACAGTGGAAGCAAGCAAAGAGAACAACAAGCAGTAGACAGAACAACAAAAGTAAAGCAAAAGAGACAGGGGCCAAAACAGGGCAAGAAGATACAAGTAACCAAAACAGTGGAAGTAGGGAAGCTAACAGCATTGCAGGAGATAAAAACCCCTTCGAATCTCTTACACCACCGTCAGACCCTCCAGAGGTTGAGCAGGAAGATCCACCACAGCTGAACAATGCAGACAATGAAGAGCCAGGTAACATCCCAAACCCGATCCCTAGCAATACTCCTTCTCCTTCATATGCTGACATTATTAAACAAAAGAAGAAGAGCCTAGAAAACATGGGATCATCTGATGAAGAAACCTTTGAAAGGCCATCCAAAAAAGTGGGAAGAAGAACAAACAAGGAAACCAGGGAAGAAGAATCAGAAAGGCAGAAAACCCTAGGCAGTCAAACTACCATTGAAATGACCCTCGGGAGAAATACAAGACCAAGGGCGCCCAAGGGAGGAGGTCCCACCCCATCAAGTGGTAAATGATGCAGATGGTCTCTTGGAATTGCAGGGGTCTGGGAAATCCCAATAAGGCAGATGCTATCAAAGATTTACTGAAGCTGGAAACCGTGGACATCCTTATGCTCCAAGAGACCAAAATAGAAGGGGAAACCCTTCTAAATACTAGCTCTATGAAATGGAAATATGACACTGGAAAGGCTGTTAGCACAAGGGGCTCGACCGGAGGTATAGGCACATTCTGGTCAAAAAACTCCTTCTCTTTAGAAAGATTCTCTGAGACCCAACATTGGATCTATACTGAACTGCGCCACACTGCAAGCAACCTCTCCCTTGCCCTGTTTAACATGTACATCCCCGTCCATTATGAAGAAAAGAGAGAGTGCTGGAGGTCACTCTTGGATTATATAGAGCATATCAATCCTTCCAATATAGTCATAGGTGGTGATCTGAATATAATCCTAGATCCCAAAGAAAAAAGAGGAGGGATTTACTCTAGGGATCCTTTCATCAACACAGTGGAAAATCTGATTCAGCAGTGGGACTTGGTTGACTACAAACCAGTGAAAGGCAAATACACCTGGACTAACAACAGAACAGGCGAAAACCATATCTCATCCAGGCTGGACAGATTCCTTATCAGCAGCTCGCTAATGATGGACAACAGAATAGTTTTCACCAAGATCCTCCCAAAGCTCACATCGGATCATAAGCCAATCCTCTTATGCCTGAAAGAAGAAGAAGATCTAGGTCCCCTCCCATTTCGTTTTAGTCCTCTTTGGGCCGGAAAAGAAGGGTTCTTTGAAACAGTCCAAACAACATGGTGGGTTGATGTTACGGGATCCCCAAGTTTTGTTTGGGAACAAAAAATGAAAAACACAAAAAAAGCTCTTAAAGATTGGATAAAGAAATCCATGAAAACCCCCACTAGACAGAGGAAGGAGGCAGTTCTTCTGCTAGAAGGTCTCCAATTTGAAATGGAGGAGAAAGACCTCTCATCCACTGACCTAGCCAACGAAAAAGCTGCCCAAAGGAATACATACAGCTCTTTCAGAAATGAAGAAGAGCATTGGCGTTTAAAGTCTCGAAGTTTGTGGCTTAAATCCGGGGACAGAAATACCACTTATTTTCATAGACAGTGCAGGGCACGTCTCTCACGAAACCATATTGCAGAAATTACCACCTCTAATGGCCAGGTGTATAAAGGATTTGCACAAATCAAAGAAGCAACAGTAAATCATTTCCAAAACCTCCTTAGTGCAGAAAGAAATGGGAACGAGGAGGATGCATTAGAGTTTCTCACCAACATTCCAAATCTAGTCAGAGTGGAGGATAATGATTCTCTGATGAGCCCAGTCACAGAAGAAGAGATAACTTCCATAGTCTGGTCCATGGAACCAGACAAAGCTCCAGGACCTGACGGATTCTCAGTGCATTTTTATAGAATCTGTTGGGAGATAATCAAATATGATCTCTTCAGAATGATAAGGGGAATCTTGAGGAAGGAAAAAGTTGGAGGCGGAATTAACTCCACCTTCCTCGCTTTAATCCCCAAGGAAACAAACCCTGGCTCCTTTGACAGATATAGGCCGATTTCACTCTGCAATTCTTCTTACAAGATCGTGGCCAAACTACTGGCCAACAGAATTAAGCCCCTCCTTCAAAAACTCATCTCTCCGGCTCAAGGGGGATTTGTGAAAGGCAGACAAATTCTGGACAATGTCATTCAAGTCCAAGAAGCCCTACACTCCAGTCACTCTCGGAAAGAACCAGGTATGATCATAAAACTGGATATGTGTAATGCATTCGATAGAGTAAATCATTCTTTTCTGTATAGGGTTCTTGCTGCCTTTGGATTCAGTCAGGAATTCATAAACCTCATCAAAGCTTGCACTGAGAACATCTAGATCGCCCCAATGGTGAATGGAAGACCAGCAGAATTTTTCTTAGCCACCAGGGGATTGAGGCAGGGCTGCCCTCTTTCTCCCTTTCTTTACATACTGATGGCAGATTCATTGAGCAGAAAGCTGACACAGGAGAAAAAAACAAGCACCATACCTGGGATAAGAATTGTACAGGGCATCGCTCCAGTGAATCACGCACTCTTTGCAGACGATTCACTCCTGCTTGGGGGTGCATCCTTGAGAATCACTAACACCTTCAAGACCATTCTCCAAAAGTTCTGCAACATCTCTGGAGCGCTAATCAGTGAGAGGAAAAGCGCCATTTTTGGATGGAATACAGACCAACAAACAATTGAAAGGATTGCTAGCGTATTTGGATTCAATGGCCATGCAGTCTGGGATAAAATAAAGTATCTTGGACTTCCATTATCGATGGGATCCAACCGAAATCATATGTGGGAGGAGGTGATTTCTAAGTTCAAGAAAAAGATTATAGCGTGGGGCGGTATTTGGCTCTCCACTGGCGGCAAACTCACCCTTATCCGAACTGTTCTCTCAGCATTGCCAACATTCCAAGCCTCACTGCTGATGGCACCAAGACAAATTGCAGATCGAATATCCTGTCTCATGCGGAATTTTTTATGGAATGGTGGGCGGGGTAACAGCAATCGATTTTATTTAATTAATTGGGAAACTGTGAAGCGTCCATTGGTAGAAGGCGGACTCCAAATCCGTGACCCCCAGCATGCCAACTTAGCTTTGGGGTGTAAACTGCTGTGGCAGCTGCTAATCGAGCCCTCCCATCCTGTCAGTCAGATCCTTAATCTCAAGTACCTCAATAATCAATCGATCATCACCTTCAACCCAGAGAACTCTCCCAGAGGAACGCATGCTTGGAAGCTCTGCAGCAAAGCAATCGTTTTCTTCAGAACTCACCTGTATAAAATCCCAGGGAATGGAAAAAACACATCGATGTGGAGAGATCGAATCATGGGCCATCCTCCTCTTTCAGCTAACAATGAAATTTCAGAATTAAGAGATTGGTTAAGTTCAAAAGGAGTTCGAAAAATTGAGGACATTGCAGATTGGGATCACAATGGCAATTGGCAGAGTTGGACTTTGCCCAATACCCCAGCGCACTTAAAAAACCAGTTAAATGTTCTTACAGCTGCAATTACAGACTTTACTCCAGTGCACAAGGACGAGGAAGATTCATGGGGATGGGGAAAGACGGGGGTGTACACAGCCAGACAAGGATACTTACAGCTGCAAGGTAAAAAGGACTCTCCGCATCCTGAAACAGTGTGGAAACAGATCTGGGAAAATTTCAGCATTCCCAAGATCAATTTCTTTTTTTGGACTTTGTTTCACAACAAAATCCTCACTGGAGAAAATCTGTGCAGAAGAAACATTGCTGGCCCTCACCGATGTGTTCTCTGCAAAAACGATTTGGAAACCACATATCACATGTTCATTGATTGTGAGTTTGCACAGAAGGCCTGGTCTATCTTCTTAACAGGTCTGAATGTGAGAACCCCTGCACACTGCTCGATCATAGACATGTTTTCGTCATGGAAAGCTCAATACCCCTTCAACATTGTAGACAAATCTCTTTGGCACAAGGTGTGGATTGCAGCTCCAAAATATGTATGTTGGAAGTTGTGGCTTGCCCGGAACGAAACTGTCTTCAATCAAAAAGAAATGACTGTAGATATCACTGCGGAGCAGGCCAAGAAAATTCTATTAGAAACTCTGAGACACTCCATAGTCAAAGACGATAGTTCCCTCCGAAATGAAGAAAGGGCATGGCTGGATGGCTTCTCCCCCATGCCCAGACCTTCAGCAATCACACGTCCAGATCACAAGGGAAAATGGCAGATTCGAGACACTTTGGACAGTTTTCAGAAGTGGTGGAAAACACAAGGAAAATGCACTATCTTCTTTGACGGAGCCTTAAAAGGCAATCCAGGCAGGTCAGGAGCAGGAGGGGCTATTTATTTTCCGAATGGGAAAAAAGAGGACTTCAGTTGGGGACTTGGGATAAAAACCAACAATCAGGCTGAAGTTCTTAGTCTTTTAAAAGCTTGTCAACTGGCCAGGAAAGAGAATCCAAGTGAAATTTTAGTCTTCGGAGATTCAGAGCTGTTGGTAAAATCTCTAATAAACAAGAAAGGGCTCAAAGATCCAGTGTTAAATAAACAGCTTGCAAGAGTGAACAGACTCCTGAAGGATTTCCCCTCAGCTCAAATCTTCCACATCCTCAGAGAATTAAACACAGAAGCAAACAGACTGGCAAATATAGGATGCACTCTAGAAAAGAGCATGATCAGCATAAATGCAGGAGCAGTGAACATGGCAACTATCCCCTAACAAGGCGTTCATGTCAAAACAGTGAATTGTAATGCTTGATGCAGTGAACTGTAATGTTTGATTTGGCTTTGGCCAACCCACCCTATCAATAAAAATAACCGTTTCAGTTAAAAAATTCATCCCAAAAAATAACCTTTGAAAATTCAGCCCAAAATATTGTCTTTGAAAATTCAGCCCAAAAAGTTTCCTTTGAAAATTCGGCCAAAAACGTTTCCTTCGAAAATTTAGCCCAAAAAATTTCCTTTCCAAATTCAGTCCAGTTAGTCATATTTATTTATGATTCTTCTTGTTTCAATTAGTTTACTGACCTTTACCATGAATTCTTGATACATGTTGCTTTCTAGTTGTTTTTGGTCCAATATAAGGGTTTCAATTAGATCATCAATTCTCTTATCAATCTGGTTTTTGTAATATTAGAAGCACTCCAACATACATGGTTTAGAGGCAGTTTCTATAATTTTAACACCTAGCTAGCTTGAAATATTGAGTATTATCTTCAATCAAGCTTCATTATTCCTTAAAGGAGAAGGATTCAAAAACCCTTCAATGACAATATTAACACCTTCAGATCATCGATTTTATTAATCAATTAAATAGCAGCAAATTAATCACACATAAAATGAACAACTTTTGAAAATTCTAGTTATTGACATTGAAATAAATACCAAGACCTGTTTAAAGGGGTCAATTCATCATATCTCCCAATAAAGCATATCAATAATAACTTAATCAAAAAATAAATAAAATTAGAAATCTTTGACAAGTCTAGTGTATTGAAGGTGAAAGAAATACCAAGCTCTCTTATGAGAGGTCAATTCATAATATCTCCTTATCAAGCATATCAATAAGAAATTAGTCAAAATTTTAATTTACTAAAGTAAAATATAGAAAAAAAAGTGAAAGTACAATAACTGAAAACTATACCAAAACAATGAGAAATTAGTGCACATCCTCGATAATGGGGGCCCTCCACACTTCCGTTGTGAAATTTAGATGAATATCATCTCAGAAGAAATTGGAAACTAGATCAAGCATCATCCATCAAGCATAATACATGAAAACAAACTTTGAATCAACTCCTTTCACTAAATTGTAAAAGTACTTAAATTCACATAGTTAAAAATAGATGTCTTCCTCCTTCAAATGTCACATATTTATACAAGTTTTTGGAAACTAATTATCTAAAAATACTGAAATATATTTATGAAAAGCTTAGATAAGGCTTACACTTCGAATCCGTTACTACTATCTCTAAAATTTGGGAAATATCCCTTAAAATCACAAACTGCCCAAGTTTGATATTCAAAACAGCGAATTTTTCTAAACAACTAGTCTGGTTTGGCCAATGTTGACAAGCCTTATTCTATCTTATCTCATGTGAACCAAAAGGTGTTCATCCATCCTTCATTCCCATAGTTTCCATATATGAATTTTGTTTGAGCCCAGGTGTCATGCAACCATGACTTTAAACGAGCCATTACGAGCTTTTTCTCATTCTGCCTAAAATTAACTTTAATACTTATTTTTACTAAAACACATAAAAACGAAATACATAGTTTAGTTACCTTCGTATGCATTTGAAGGTATAAAATATAATGAAAATGATAGAAAATGGAGAATAAGGATGGAAAAAAAGCAATGGAATGGGTGTGGAAAAAAAAGTCAAAACCGAGAACAAACAACGACACCACTCTACACTCATCTACACTTATATCGTTGTGTCTTTGCACCTTTTGGTTAATTCTAGTAAATATTTTTCAATTTATAAGCCCGATATAAATTGGAATTTGAAGACCCACTCTGAGTTACGATGTGAAATATATATTTTTAAATTAATAAACTAGTTGGTAATTGTAAGTGGAAAAACCACCGGTCATATCATGGCCCTTCCATACTCTTCCACTTAAACAGACCTGCATCATTGCATTACCATGAAATTACAGACGAGCGCCTTCGATGATGAGTGTTCACGTACTTGACCTTATAAAATTTATTATTACTATTTGAAACGCAACTCCTTTGTTTTATTAAGCCTTCTAGTTTATTTTTGTGGCGTCTCGTAATTATCTTCTCATCATGCACTTCATTTTTATGTAGAACATCCCTCACGCAGTTTCCCATTCCTAATTTTCTGTAGACAAATTCTCATGAAGATAGGTTCATCACAATCACAAGTGATCTAAAACGTTGAACATTAGAATGTGTTCATGGGAATTAGGGTTGATAAAAATTGTATAATAAAGGAAGCATATGTCAAATTTCCCATAGTTTTTAGCTGCGTTCAATTTTAATAGGGTGTACACAAATCATATGGTAACTGTAAACATTATTTAGTAATATATATACACATTTATGGTCATCATGATTTCCCGCCTATATTTTTTTATCATGAGAAAGAACTAGAGTACCATTGTGAGCACCGAGGATTATTCGACCTAGTGGACTGCAGAAAATTACCATGACCAAAGATGTCCAACCATTCCTCTAATTTAACTTCATGTTCATTACTTCCCTCTTACATTCATGTGGGGTTACCATAACATGGAAATTACAATCATTTTGGTCGATTAAATGCTATAAAACATTATTTAAAACATACATGGAACTTTGTATTTCTTCGTTCCATAATTCGTGTGAAGTTAACTCGAAATGAAAACTAAGTTACCATTTTGATATATTAAATGCAAAGAGCGGGTTTATATGTGATGATCAAGAATGAATATATCCATGAAAAAATTTAGGGGCTAATATTGGTAAGTTGGTTAATTTTTCATTAATGTTTCCAAAAACAATATTTGCTAGCTTTTATTTTTCTAAAAATGATTGGCTCAAATTTTACAAAATAAAATTATTTTACTTTAAAAATCACCAATATTATATATAGACTATATATAAAATCATTATAAATTTGGATGATTTTACAAATATATCAATAAAAAATTCGGGAACTTTATTGGCCAATGTTTTTAATATTTAAGATTAATTTTTTATCCTTAAAATTTCCCGTGAATATATAATTTTTAATCTTAGCGACAACTTTATTTTTTTCAATTAAAAAACAAAAATTATGAAAACCTGTTAAAGAAAAAGGATGAATATGCTATCAAAATTATTAAAGGATTCACTGAAAAAAGAAGGGTCACATGATTGCTTTATGTGGTCCTTTTTTCATTTTTCGTTCAGTGTGCGTTTATGTTTGATAATAATTCGACAAAGTCGAATATACTATGACTCAAATTTCCATGACAATGATTATAATAACTAGCACAACCACATTTAATTAATTAAATGTGGTTTATATACGTCGATGGTTTCATTTATATCTTACACACAAGCCATTGATAAATATATAATAATAATAATAATAAAATATTTCAAAAAACATGATTAAAATAAAAAATATTGTTATTATAATAAAAATCAAATTATGACAATACTTTTTATTAATCATTTCTAATGGTATTAACAAGTGGCCCCTCTCCGGTCAGATGACCTGTTTCCATGGGCTAGGTAGCAGTGTCATGGATTATGTGATTTCTGACAACCTCCTCCTTAACGATATTAGAAACTTTGAGATACTTAATGGATTCAAGCCTGCATATGACCACAAACCTCTGTTTCTATCCCTCAATTTTTCTATGCACACCACCCATATGCAGGAGACCAATGAAAGCAAAAAATACATTTGCTTCGATAGAAGTAATTCCGACCTCTTCTAAAGGGATTTAGAGAGGGATTTAGGATCCATGACATGTAATAATAACATTGAACAAATTTATTACTATTTCACTACTATCCTTTCCAATACCATTAACAAGTTCTCTAATGAGATTTTTATTAAGAAGACTAATAGAATTTCAAATCCATTGGATGAAAAGATTATAAAATTACCAGGAAAGCGATCATAGATGCTCCTAATAAAATCATTAAGCTCTAGAAGATCAATATATACAAAAATGTCTAAAGAGGAAGAAAGGTCACATATTAATAAAATACAATATTATCTTCTCCACCTTTCTAATGTGGGGCCTAGAAAATTTTTCCGGAATGTTCTAGTTTGTAAACTCAAAGATAATCACTCTATTCCCTTAGAAAACTGGGACAACTATCTTAAGAAGTTGTATGACTCTCTAGAAACTATGGGCACAACCTTAATCACTCCAGTTAAGGATTATGTATTCTCTCTGGATGATGTGGACTATGGTAAATTAATAAGATCACTAATGGGAAAGCTAAATATATTGAAGGATACCAAGATGAGATCCTTAAAATGGGAAGATCTCTCCTCATTCCTCATCTCCACAAGCTTCTCAATTTGGCTACATCGCATGGATTCCCTGAGCTTTGGACATAAATCCTTATTGTGCCTATATTTAAAAATGAAAACAATAATGTTTCAACTAACTACAAGACCATTATGAGTAGCCACATCCTCGCCAAGATTTATGGGCTCATTCTAGAAAATAAGCCTAGCCTTTGGCTTCAAATCCAGGTTAAAAGAGCTAAAGGACTAGCTGGTTTTAAGAGACATCACTCAGCTATTGACCATCTTGCGAATATCATAATCATTACGGAGGAATGTTGCAATAGTAAATCTGATTTCTTTGGTATTTTGTGGACATTATAAAATCTTTCGAAACTATTCTTCGAGATAGACTTTAGTAGATACTTCAAGAGATCATGGTCCCTCTTGAGCTGAGGATTTCTATGATTCGTCTCTAGGATACCATCACTATCAAGATTAAGTCCAATGAGGGGTAGTCTAAAGACATAAAATGCATATCAAAGTTAAGTAATGGTGTCCCCTATCCCCTACCCTTTTTGGCATATACATCGATAAGCCAAAGAAATGTCTAGAAACTGTAGGATGCAAGGGCACCGAGCTTCCTAGTGTTCTCATTACTCTTCTCCTTTATGCCGATGATATCATTCTTCTTGCAAAAATCCATGATGACTTTGAAAATTATCTTCGGACCCTTCATGCCTACTGATCTAAGATGGGTAGTATAGTTTATAGTGCTAAGACTAAAGTCATGATCATTAAATCCAAAAAGATCACCCAGGGTAGTTTCATTTATAATAACAAGTGCTTAGAGTAGGTTTCTTCTTATAAATATTTGGGCATTGACTTCCCTCATCAACTCATCAGGAATTATAGCATCGAGAAAAGTATTATTGGACTTGAAAGCTTATTATGAGCTTGAGACGAATTTTAAGTCAATCAATCTTTACATTTGGAGTAAAAAGTGATTCCTCTTTGAGGATCTCGTAACCCCTGTTGTCTTATACAGATGTAAATTTTTGGGTTTTAGTATAGCTAGAGAGTCATGGAGGAAGATTTAGATGATTCAAAAGAAATTCATAATCTAAACCTAAAGATCAAGGGAAATACTCCCTATCCTATCCTCTTGATCGAAGCTAGTTTGTCCCTCATTGACTGTACAACTATGTTTAGGTATATGATGTATAAGAAGAAGTCGTACAACATGGAATCCAAAAGGCTCGCAAAAAATTCTTCTACTCTTAGTCCAAACCCCCACCTTCACCTCAAGCATGGTTTCCATAATGATGCCCAATCTTGGCTCAACCAATGGGGAGTTAACGAGGATCTCAGTATGGGAAGAAAATATAGTGTCAAAAATACTATTGCCTCCAAGTTTAAAGAAAAACTATGGGAGGATTAGGAGCTGGAGGGTAAAAGGAAGCTAAGATACTATAAGGAGGTGATCAATCCCACCCTTTATAGTTATAATTATATCTCTATCTTGACCAACATAAGAAATAATTGAACATCGCTAGTATAAGAAGTAATTTTCATGAGCTTCAGAGTGAAACCGGGTGGTGGTATATTACAAAGATCCCTTGGAATGATAAAATCTGTCAAAATTCATATACTAAGAAGGTGTAAAATAAAAAACACTTCTTTTTATACTGCCTGACTCTTACCCACATCCGCTCTCAAATCCCTAACATTTTCCACACTTCCAATATTCTTTACCTATTAAGCCAACCCACCTATAGCAATCTTGGAACGCTTCTTTCCCTTCTCTTTGATCATAGAAACAAGGTTTTGTAGAATCAAACTTAGATTCTTTTTACATTCTTGAGGTGTGATAGGCCGCATTGGTCTTAGCAGACATTAATCATCATCATCATCATTATCATCATCATTATTAACTAATATTTACTATAAATAATTAAATAATTAAAAAAATTGAATAATTAAATAATTTATAATTATTGAATTATTAAATAATTAAATATTATTTAAAAATTAAATAATTTAATTAAATAACAAAGCTAATAATATTAATGATAAATGTGGTTGATCTATGTTGATAGTTGTATATCAATTACATGAGCAACAACATTAGTAAATGTGGTTGGAAAAGGTCTATAAATATTAATGGTATAGATTTAAAATTAATCATACTTTTAAGATTCATATTATAAATATATAATAATAAATAATAACAATTTTGCAAACTCCATCATAGAGATAAGATAATTATAGTGTAGTAATAATGCTTATACATTTAGAAGTGCGCTAGGGTTCCTGCGAAGCCCCTGCTTCAGCGCCGACACCTGCAAAACCCTCAGCCTTACCCTGGCTTGCTCCTGTCGCTTTGCTGAGGACAGGAGCTGGTTCGCCTGCCATGGCAGGCCCGACGGGGGGAAGTGGAGGTTCTTCCCCCTCACAAAACGACAAACCTGCTGCCGGGGATAATACAAGCCAAACGACCACAAACACAAAAAATCTGGAAACGGAAGATAAACGACATTCTGAAGGAAAAGCTGATGCGTCTGACAAGCAGAAAGAGGTACATGAAGAAGATTCAGGAAAAAAGGAAATGCCCCATGCAAAATAAACCACCTGCAAGCCGATCGCGGCAGAAAGGCCCAAAATCGAGCTGCCCAGCCATCGGATCAATGGAAGGATCCAGTACATGAAGGACCATGCCCTAATCGGAAAATTCATAGGTTTCTGGCCTACAGAAAAAGCTCTGCAAGGCTGGATAGCCACCAAGTGGAAACCCAAAGGGCAGGTCATCCTCCAACTTGGCCCCAAGGGTTTTTTTACTGCCATCTTCATTTGCATTGAAGATAGAAATAGAGTCCTAGATGAAGGACCGTACTTCTTCAACTCAGTTAGCCTCTACCTAAGAGACTGGGTTGAAAGATTCAACCCCGACAAGGAAGATTTCAGCTGGGCCCTTGTCTGGATTAGACTTTACTCGCTTCCCCTGGAATACTGGGATGAGGAATCACTCAAAGACATTGCTAAGGGTTTAGGGGAGTTCATCAAAATCGCGGAGGAAACAAAGCTGCGTCGTTACACTTCTTATGCCCGCATCTGTGTCTTTATGCGTTTGGACCAAGCCCTTCCTGACTCGGTAAGTCTCTTTCACGATGACTTCGAATGGATTCAACCTCTGGATTTTTAGCATGTTCCCTTCCGATGCCGTAAATGTCATGTACATGGACACCTATTCCGGGATTGCCCGCTCAATGCCAAGCCTCAAGGCCCCAATCCTCCTGAAAATTCTGATCCGGAAGGTTTCACAAAAGTCACCAACTGTCGAAGATCCCAGAAGAAACCCTCCAATGGGAAAAAACCCTTGGCTCAGACCTCTTCTACTCCCTCCACCAGTAATAGCTTTGAAGCTCTTGCCTCTAATCCAGAGAACCTTCCTCCAGCTGATCAATCTGCAACCCACCCGACCAAAAACATTCCGACTTCTCCACCGCCCAGCTCCAAGCCCTCTCCTAGGGCTTTGAAGGATCAAGGTCTCTCCATGGAAGGAACCCCCGTTGATCCAGATTGGAAGCCTAACGGAATGGATGTAGATTGCATACCAACTCTGCACTTAGAAGGCAGCAGCCAAGCTCAAAATATGGAGGTTGAACCAGAGAGTATCGACCTCACTGGGCTGGATATTCTGGAACTTGAACTAGCCTGCAAAAGAAAGGAATTTGACAAGATTCCAGACCAACAGTTAGATAGGCTGGAAGTTATCATCTCCAGAGATTTTCGACAAAAAGAGCTAGGAATACAGCCAGGAAGCAAATGGGATGGTAATCAATCTATCAAGGACTCAAAGAAACGAGGCCGAAAAACTGATTTGGAGCGAACTATCACAGTCGGGAAACTCCTGGTCGAATCAGGAAGATATGCCAAGTTGACAAAGTATTACAAGCTCCTCCCCCACAATGATCTATGAAGCTCACCTCATGGAATGTTAGAGGACTAAACAGTCCTGGGAAATTAAGAATGATCAAAAATATGATAAAGTTGGAAAAGCCACAGATCCTCTTTATACAGGAAACCAAATGTAATAGTAGCACTCTAGGCAAAATCCTCTGCAGCGCTTGGCGTGGTTGTCACTCAGTGGCAGTTGATGCATCGGGAGCTTTTGGAGGGCTTTCCATTGCCTGGAATACCCAAGCCATCACGCTTTATGATTTTCATGCCGCCCATCACCTCATTCAAGCTACCTTTCATATCATCGGCACCAATGTTCATGGACATCTCTCTAATGTCTACTTCCCACAGGAAGCGGGAAGGAAAATGGCACTCCTGGACACATTGGAAGTGTTAAATAATGCCAGAACCCATCCTCTCTGGATTCTAGGAGGTGATTTAAATATGATCACAAGCTTGGGGGAGAAAATGGGAGGTAGGGCTAAGCTAGAACCAGAAAATGGCCACTTCAAGGACTTCATTCAAAACAATTTGCTAATAGATCTGCAGTACAGCAATGGCATTCACACCTGGAGTAACCGTAGAACGGGACGCCAACACATTGCCTCCAAATTGGACCGATTTTTAATTTCTGATAATGCTGTGCACTTAGGGGGTGACATCTCTGCCTCTATACAACCATGTAATGGATCGGACCATTGGCCCATCTCCTTACAATGGCAGCGATTGGGGGATTCCAGGACGTGCCCCTTTCGCTTTGAGGCATTCTGGTTAACCCATCCCGCCTTCAAGGATCTCATCAGTGCTTGGTGGAGGAACTTAAAACCGCCTAAGGGGTCAAAAATGTATCAGTTCCAGTGTAAGCTCAAGAGCCTCAAACACCACATCAAGCAATGGAACCACAATACTTTTGGCAATATTTTCCAGGCGCAACAGGCTCTAAATATGGAAATGAGGGCCCTCCAGCAGCAGATTATCACGAATGGTTACACGGAAGAACTAATGGCATGGGAGCTGAAGCTCAAAACCCAATTGGAAGATCGATCAAAGCAAGAGGAAATACTTTGGCGGCAAAAATCCAGGGTTAGATGGCTGAAAGAAGGTGAACGAAATAAAAAATTCTTTCACCGAACCACAATACAAAGGCGCATGCACAACTCAATCACAGCCATCAGGAATCAAGAAGGGGAGAAAGTGGAAGAACAGGCAGAGATAGAGCGGGCGTTCCTTGATCACTTCCAAACGGTGCATAAAGAACCTCTCGTGGACAGAGGTACTGCAATCAATAAAATTATTCAAAACATTCCTAAAATTATCATTGATGAGCACAATCAGCTGCTCTTGCGCCCAGTTTCCAAGCAGGAAGTAGATGTATCCATGAAGCAACTCAGAGACGGAAAAGCTCCGGGGCCGGATGGGTTTACCACCACTTTCTACCACCAGTTTTGGGACCTCATTGGTGAGGAAGTATGGATGGTGGTTGAAGAATCGCGTGCAATGCATTGGCTTCTCCCTTCTTTAAACGCAACATTCATTGCTCTCATTCCAAAAGAAGAAGAGGCCAGCACGCCGGACAAATATCGACCCATTGCTTTATGCAATGTGATCTACAAAGTCATCTCCAAGGTCATTGCCAACCGTTTAAAACCTCTCCTGCCTCTTCTCATCTCTCCCGAGCAGTCTGGATATGTCGAAGGCAGGCAGATTTTGGATGGCATCATTCACACTCATGAGATCATCCACTCGCTCAAGCAGATCAAACAGGCAGGTATGATTCTCAAAATCGATCTTTCCAAAGCTTTTGATAAATTAAGCTAGACCTATATACAAAAAATGCTTCTGGCCTTTGGCTTCTCTCCCACTTGGGTCCGTTGGATCCACAATGTCATCTCCTCCTTGTTCTTCTCCATCCTCATTAATGGGACTCCCTCCCGCACCTTCACCCCCACTAGAGGCATCCAACAAGGAGACCCCCTCTCTCCTTTCCTGTTTGTTCTGATGGCGGAAGGTTTGGGTTGCCTCCTCTCCTCAGCTTTAAGCTCACAGCAAATTCAAGGCATCTCTGTCCACAATGCACCAGCTGTCACCCACCAAAAGTTCATGGATGAAAATATGGTTTTTGGTTATCCCTCTATACAAGAAGCCTCCAAGTTAAAATCCCTACTGCAGGACTTCTCCGATGCGTCAGGAGCCAGCATAAACCATTCTAAATCCCAGATCTTCTTCTTTCACACTCCTCCCCTCACGCAATCAGCCATCGCTCGCATCCTCGGTTTCTCCATAGCCTCCCTCCCCTCTACCTACCTGGGCGCACCACTCATTGCCTCCCCGCTTAAGCATGCCTCCTGGCGTAAGCTCTTAGACAAGCTGGAAGCCCGTCTCTCCTCCTGGACTTTCCGAACCCTTAACATTGCGGGCAGACTGGTTCTCATTAAATCAGTTCTCCAGGCCATGCCTCTTTACCTCTTTTCCACTTTGGTGGCTCCCAAATGGGTCCTCAATAAGATCAAATCCCTCCAGAGGAACTTCCTTTGGGGATCAAAAGGAACCAATCGAAAATGGGCCCTGGTACAATGGTCCACTGTTTGTAAACCCAAAGAGCAAGGGGGAATTGGCCTTCGTGATCCTCTTCTCATCAATGCCATCATGAATGCGAAAATTTGGTGGAACTGGCTCACTGCACCTGAAAAACCCTGGGCCATTCTATGGAAAGCCAAATATTCTCAAAATCGACCCCAGGAAGAACTATTCAGACTGACTCCGAAGGAGAATGGTTCAATAATATGGAACTCAGCCAAGTATCACCATCTTCTCATTCAACAGCACAGTTTCTGGGAGATAAGAAATGGCAACACCGCAAGGTTCTGGACAGACTCATGGGAACAATTACCAAAGCTCACCAACACTTTCAATCCATCCATGGAACCTGACTGGCATACGCGACAGCTTGAGACAGTTAAACAATACTGGGAGGACACCGATAAGCAGGGTTATCGGCAATGGAGACAGACAGCCAGAATAACCAGGAATGCCAATGAGCAAGAAAGTAAAGCCATCACTGATGAACTCAAAACTTGATGCATCAGAGTTTCGCATAATAAGGACATTTTAAGATGGGGTCACACTCCTAAAGGCACTTACACCACTCGAGAAGCCTACAGGATCCTAAGTTTGGATCCTGTGCCCAAGGATCCTCTTTGGGGCAAAATCTGGAATCTAGGGGTATGGCCCAAAGTCGCCTTATTCCTCTGGCTCCTTGGCCACCAAAAAATACTCACATGGGACAATCTTCGCAAGGGACACTTCCATGGTCCCTCTATATGTCCCCATTGTGGGGAAAATGAAGAAACTCAACAGCATCTTCTTTACGCCTGTCCCCTGGCATCTCTGATGTGGGATAAAGTAAGTTTCAGATGCCAAAGAAACTCTAAACCCGATACAGACATTAGAGGAGCCATCCGTGATTGGCATCAACATCCCTTCAAGAGTGGATTGCTCAATCATCTCTGGAGAATCATCCCAGGCCTTCTCCTTTGGACCATTTGGAAAGAGAGAAACAAGCGCATTTTTAAGGATCAGAGGACCTCGACACACATCATCTGGAGTAATTACTGTCTCAATCTCATGGAAACTCTAGACTTGCAGTCCTGGAGCATCGAGGATTTCCCCACTCTAACCAAGGAAAAGGCCATATGGGAGAACTGGGGACTCAAAATTCAAACCAACACTCAGAAGCATACAGGCCCCAACATTGACAGAGTCAATCACACTTGGACTCCCCCCCCTAGGAATACCTATAAGCTTAACTTTGATGGTGCCTCAAAAGGAAATCCAGGCAAAGCGGGCTTTGGGGGCATCATAAAGAATCATGTTGGCACACCTCTGGTTGTTTACATGGGAAGTATTGGTTGGGATACAAACAACTCGGCGGAGCTGGAAGGATTATGGCAAGGCCTTCTTCTATCTCAGCAGGCGGGGTTGCTTCCTATTGAGATTGAAGGAGATTCACAGATCCTCATCAATATAGAGGCACAACTTCTTAATGGGGCCTAGGCACGCAAAATCACCAACAGCTGGCGACTGGAGGCTCGATTGGAAACTATGGGAAGATGGCTTCAGGAAAATCGGGCTCTCCTATTCAAGCATACCCGAAGAGAAGGCAACAAGGTAGTGGACTTACTAGCCAATCTAGGGGTTGACTGTGAAAGCAATCTCAGAACAGGGATGCTGGACATAATCCAGAATGAGGATCACAAGAGGAATTGCCACAATCTAATACAGGATGAGGCGAATCCCCCGGATGCGAGTGCAAGTGTCGTTAATGCGAGCGATTGGACGCCAGGCAATCAGACGGGAGGCCACATGCCTTCCCTCACGGAACCTTTGCGCCCACCTGATCGCATTTAATGCCCTCGTATGCTCTTTATGGCGTTTGATATGGAGTCGATTCTCATCATAGAAGCTTATATTCGAGGCAGCCTCGACTGCTGCAACATCATTTCGCATAGGATTTTCAGGCCTGGTCATTCAATGCGGAGGTTGGATGGTTGCAGGAACGGGGTGTTATATGCAATGGAGCCGCTCGCCCCTACGCCAATGCATTCGTTGTGTAATTCAATTCAAGATAGAGCCAGAGTGCGCACCACCACTAGGAAGCGCAGTCGCCATACCTGTTGCTTGGAGCCCGCTGACAGTCTGCACATTTCAATAGCAGGCTCTTGCTTGTCTGCAACAGTGGTTCTGGGCACTCCACCTGAGCCAAACCCCATCAATACTCAGTCGCTTCAGCGTTCTAGCTCCTTAACAGTTGCAAAAATGCCAAGGCTACAGCAGAGGATGCGGTGCAAGAGGGGGTCTTCTCGTTCGGCTAGAAGGCATACGCCATCCATTTCCTCTTCTCCGTCAGATACTTCTGCGCCCTCAGGCGGCCTCCCTCGCCTCTTCCGTGGGCGCTTGCTCCACTCAGGTCGCAGGCTTGACTCGCCTTCAGGTGATGCGTTGCCTACTCAGTCCCACACGGCCCTCTTCTCATTTGATTGTGCTCTCAACAGACCAATAGTAACGGTGGCCATCTCTGTTGTCTTCCTGGAGGAGCCCCTGCCTGAGAATTCGCCAGACGAGCATGCTCCTGTTGATAACGAACATTTGGAAGCAGTACAGCAGGAATCGAGGGGTCAGCCTTCCGAGACCAGGGAGTTTTTGCAGGAAGACTCAGGACGCGTTCAGGCAAATGTCCAAGAAACTCCTCCAGCTGTCCACAACACCGCTGACCTCTCCCATGCTCAAGGCAAAACTGAAGAATACGGATGCAGGATCAAGGAGGTTGCTCCTGATGAGTAATTCGGCCCTCTTCTCTTGTCTTTTATGTTTTTTCTCTGCCCTCTCTAAGGGAGTGTTTGGTTGTTTTAATGTTTACTTCAACTCTGGACCATTTTTTGTTTATGACCAGTCTCATTCTTTACAGCGGTCCAGTACTGTTATGGTCCAATGTTACAGCTACAAAATGTCTATGCTCCTAGTTTTTAGTCAAAGACATTCCAAGTCCAGATCCCCTGCGTGGAATTTTTTCGGTTGGTTTTTCGGATGGTGGTTCCTCGAGCTGGTTTCCCTCTAGTAGGGTAGCCGAAAACTAGTCTCTTGTCAACTAAAATTGCCTCCCCGTAGGCAAACATCATTATGGCCTTAGCCAAATGTACTATATTTTTCCCACTTTGTTAATAGATTACTCTAACTTAGAAAAATAAAAAATAAATACACATGATTCATTATAAAAGTATACAAAAATATATAATATATATTTCAATGAAAATCTAAAGGTTCCCTTCTATATAATAATAAGTGAACAACTAATTTGCCTTGAAACCATTGTATGTGTATGCATCATTGCTTAATAATTACAAATTATAAATATTCATGCTTGAATGTTTATTAATATCTTAACATTCACATATATTGACATTCATGCGATGTTATAATATTGTTCTTGATTTACTTATTAGAGCTTGTTGGCAAGGATTTTGAACATGTTTAAAACATAGTTAGCACATGGTATCAAAGTATGTCCATGCTTATGCACCCCTTGGAATGCAATGATTCACTAAAATCATAAAAATCTCGCAAATCATATACTCTAATCCCATGGGATCACAAACCTGTCCCTCAATTCCTCAAAACGATTATAAAATACAACTTATTAAAACAATCTTAGGGGAATCAAACGAGAAAATGAAAGAAGAAAGAAGAAAATACATCATCTCTTCTATTTGATGAAATGACGAGAGAAAATGATGACTCGAATCGTTGCAAAACTTACCTGTTTACGCTTAGCAAGCCGCTGTAAGAAAATCTAACCATCGAGTGCACCGAATGATAGAACACTACTCTTCCTTTGTAGTCTCGGAATTATGAATTAGGTTGACTACAAAGTAAAGCAAAATGTATATTTTTCATAAAATGGAAAGAAGTAAGTTGAGTACAAGTGAAAGAAAAATATAACTTCTTCATAAAAATGAAAATACGAGGAAATCATTTAAAACCTTACTCGTCAATTTAGTTGGTCCTTAGGAATAAGCCTCTTTATCACACATCAGCACGTGGCCAATCTACAACAACATTGCAAAGAAAAGGTTTACATCATTAAATATTGGTAGTAATGATGAACTCATAAGTTGAGGGAACTAAGTATGATGTGAATCTTCCATAATACTTACAGGGTTGTAAAACAAAAAATATCCATGCAAAAATTTTCACTTTACTTTACATTGCGGTGATAATGAATAGTGGGGACCAATCTACTACAAAGTTCTTATGCTCCCGAGAATTTTTTTTTCCCATCATACAAATCATTCCCAGGCCCTGAAAGTGGTTTGCGTTATCACACTCCATTGGTTGTTCTTTCTTCTTTCTTCTTTTTTCTAATATTAAAGCACAAAAACTTACCATATAATAAATTGAATAGATAATACGTTGGGCCATGTATCAAAATTATTATTCTAAAATAATAAAAAACAAACTAAGATTTTTTAGTGCAAAATTAATGACATAACAAATGTGGATTAGTGATTTTAAGTTGTAGGTAAAAATAGATGAGAAGTAACAAACAATTAAGTAATAAGATACAAATGACTCGAAGTAATAAGATAAATAAGATAAGGTAATTTTATTAATGTAAAGATCATGATCACAAAAAGTAGTTCAATGAGAAGAAAGAAACGTACATAAGTATATCATCAACATATATATAAGACCATGATAACCTTATGGTGATAGAAAACCTAAGTGGGGTCTATCTAAAATTGGAAAGGTGGAAAAAAACCAACCCCAAAAAGTTGTCAAGAAGAAATAAGTGAGAGAGAGATATAATGATGACACCAATTATGCCAAGGTATTCTAAGTTTGATGGTTGAGGGGGTGGGGGGAGAATCTAGGAAATGGTTTGTTGTTAGATTCACTTTGGGACAATTAAGATTACGACTATATGATCTTGGGGGAATGTATAAAGAAGGATACTCCAAGGATCTGAGTCAAAAGAAGGAAACTCCTAAATTGACCTTTGCTTTCTCCTCTAAACTTGTTAAGTACCTGCGATTGACAAGTGGTGATCTACGTAGGGAGATAATCTCTCTATTTCTCTAAGAATTTATGGTCTAAAATGGTACCTCCAAACTAGTATTGATGAGAATATGGGGACTCCTACGGAGGGAGGCTAAGGAGAAAACACGAGGTATCATCGTACTACTACCTAGTACTACCTAGGCCATGGAATGGAAGAAATAATATCGATGGCTAAATATATCCCTGTTGAGAGGGTAAAGCATATTTGGTCTTGGTACATTAATAAAGTAAAGATGAAAGCTTGCATGAGTCCTTATAGAGCTAAGTCACATGACACAATGACATGGGACATGGAAAGACATGAAACTATGAGTGTGGGTTTATGAGACAAGATGACCTCAAAAACAAAACATGGAGGACACATTAAAAAATATAACAAATTGACAAATTACACATACAAAAATATAACGTAGAAAAATATTCAATTTTTTAGAATTTAGAAACTAAAATGTTTAAAATTTTACACAATCATGATAAAAATTTCATTATACATTTTTTTTCTCTTGAGACTAATGCCTTGAAAAGGATTTTTTTTTCTAAAATTTCAAGTTATTGTTTGCAACGCACACTTCTAGCATATGGAGCACTAGTGACGCAACAAAGCGCCCGAAAGTCAACCTCGAGGAGAGATGGTCAATCGTCGTCGTTAGCTCTGTCAAAAAATTTTTCTTGCTCCACGTGGTCTATTTATTTTTTATTAATTATCAATTCGTAGAATTTGATAAATAATACTATCACGATGGTTAAAACTTTAATTTATATTCTCGAACCTTAGAGTATGCCTTTTCAAACTTTATATTAATCTTGGAACATATATTAATACTCCATGCTTTGTAAATCAAACTTTACAATAGGACTCTTGCTCACAGACACCTCTATGTCCAATAGACAATTAAATGTATGCTCGTACCTTGGTTAAAACCTCGTAGCATCTCCATCATGCAACCACTATCAGATGGCCTTTCCCCGAATCGATGGCTCCCATTGATATCACTCGGCTTCACGGCACCGGACTTTAACATTCGATGAGAATACGGGAAGGCGGTTTTGTACTCTGTCCGATGCCACGAAACGTCGATGGTTCTATCGGAATCACTTCAATTCTGGGAAATACTACCTCCTCTTTGAAGGTGGTGCTGATGTAGGCAATCGGCCTTTCAAACACTCACTCGCGACTTTTTGCATGGGGTGTTTAACTATGGTTCAGCACGGGTTGCATGATCCTCCTCGTTCTCGCTAACTGCGTGCCTAAACCCACGATTACGGTTCGAAGCAACAACTCTATTTCTTTACAAAGTGGGAATCTTCCGATTAACCGGTGTTTCATGACCACAATTCCTGCTGCCTGAGACCTCACCTATGGGTAGCATGGAATTAACGGGAGGTTATCAAAAGAGAAATAATGGATCGAGGGATATAAAGAATCTATATGGTAGGTTAGTTCAACAATATGTATATATACGAGAATCCAATCACTTCACAGATTAACACGATTTCTTCACAAATATAAATACAGAGTGAGTTGAAAATCAACGAGACTTTGAGATTTTATTCAACGGAAGCAATTGCTCAATACAGGAGTTTATTGTAGAAATATCTCTTTCTATCTTCTTCCCCTCTATACACCCAGAGGGATTACAATTATATACATAAACATATGACTCTTTGGTTCCTGCGGAGAGGACCGTTTTAGGAAATCATGGCCTAATTAAAATAATTCAACTAAGCTGGAATATGATGACTAGACTAACCGAGCTATTCGACTTCTACGACTCTAAGCTGATCTAATAATACGGTCGACTAACGTATTGACACCCTGTCTGCGACCAATTCGGCTGTTTCCAAACCCTCGTAGCCACAACATGTGGACAAAACTCCCACATTCTTTGGCTGAGTCTCTAACTGCCCCACACATCGGACTCTCGAGGGCAATCTTCTTCATGGGCTCCTGTCGCATGAGCTCTTCCCATCGATCTACCTATCTTCTCGCAACATTTCTTCGGTCATCCAAGTGTCATCTTACTACGGCTTATCCTTTAATTTAATCAAGTGTTGAAAGTACTCTTGTCCTCCGGTCCTTGAAACTACTCTTTTCTGTCCAATATCTTCTCCGGTTGCAATGGTTAGTGCTTTGGAGGTAGTTGTTCTCTCCACTCAATCTACTCCTTGTCTGCTGCTCTTTCTTCGCACCATTATCCTCATACTTGTACAAATCCGCAACATTAAAAATGGAGATATTCCAACATCGAGGAGGTAATTCAATCTCATAAGAATTTGCGAGAAAAATTCCTAAGTATCTTACATGGCTCAATCTTTTTTGAACTTCAATTTGTTGTATTGCTTCTTTGGGAATCTCTTCATTCTCAAGTGTGCCAGCTGATCTCCTACTTCAAAATGAACTTCTTTTATGCTCAAGTCTACTTTTCTTTTGTATTTGATGTTGCTACCTTGTAGTTGTTGTTTCACTTGTACATGTGTATGGCTTGGATCTGCTGAAGAAAATTCCTCACCATCTCCACTTCTCGGCTCTACCTTTCCCATATTTCTTTCAACTCGATATTCCTGCGGGGTGCATTCCATAAACAATATGAAATGGAATCTGCAATGTACTCTGTTTGGTGAGTCATTATACGCATACACTGCCTAGGGCAAAAAATGATCCCATTGCTAGGATGCTCTCACTAAGACTTATCAATAAATTTTCCTAGACTCCTGTTCACTACCTCGGTTTGTCCATCGGTATGAGGATGATAAGCTAAGATGAAACTTAGTTTGGTACTAATTTTCTTCCACGAGTGTCCTCCAAAAGTGCCCCCACAAATGCGGTGTCTCTGTCTCGAAACAATACTCCTGAGGAAACCCATGCAATCTAACAACTTCTTTGAAGAACAAGTTAGCAACATGAGTGGCATCACTAGTTTTATAACATGGAATAAAATTTTCCATCTTGGAGAATGCGTACACCACGACAAATACTGCATCATTCCCTCTCCCAAGGTCTTGGGCAATCCTAGAACAAAATCCATATTCACCATGTCCCAAGGCCTATCTCGAATAGGTAAAGGGGAGTGTACAATCTGCACATTTCGGCTCCTTCCTTTTGGCATACTAACAAATTTTGTAGTTCTTCACAAACTTATCCACTTCATCCTCATCTTGGGCCAAAAAATAAAGTGACTCAGCCCTGCTCATAGGTCTTATCGGGTACCCGAAAGTGTCCAGACTAAGTCCACCACTATGCTTCTCTTTGATCAAATTTTCTCTCATGGAACATTTTGGTACACACGAGTTGATTCTTACGAATAGTAAGTCCTCCTAGAAATAATCGCCAATGGCTGTCTATCTCGTTAAAAATAGGGTTACTACATGCCTCAAATGCTTCTCTAAAATCTGGATCTGTTTTATACAATTCTTTCATTAAATCAAATCCTACAACTTCAAAATTTATTTCTTGAACAAGCATGTGTCTCCTACTCAAATCATCATTTCACTTTATTGGCTTGGCCACTTATATGTTTCAAAAAAAAATTAAAACTTTGGAGATACTCAACCCATTTAGTATGCTTGTGTTTCCAATTTGAAAATTTGTTGTACAATATACCGCAAAGCATGATTGTCGAATATAATACAAATTTCCTGGACATCAAATAGTGTCTCCATTTCTTCGAAAGTTTTTCGAACAATTGCATAGAGTCCTTCTCATAAGAGGAATACTTTCTTCTAGTGTCATTTAGCTTCTCACTAAAATATGCCCACAGAGCCTATCATCCCTGACTCAACACGACTCCAATGGCCTCCCCCATACATCACATTCTACTTGAAATGGTTTTTGTAAAATTAGGCAAAATCAAAATAGGCTTCTCGGTTATCTTTTTGCTTCAAAACTTTAAAGTTTCTTTCTCGCTTCATCAATCCACTTAAATGTTTGTCTGCTCTTCTTTATTGTCTCAATTATGGGTGCATTAATCTTACCGAAGTTTCTTATAAAATTTACTGTAAAAAGCTAGTAAAGTCCATGGAAACTTTTTACCTCAAAAACATTCTTTGGTGAAGGCCACTCCACAATTTCCTTAACCTTTCTGAGGGTCCATCTTCAATCCTTCTACTAAAATAAAAAAAACCCAAATACACCAACTTTTCCTTCATGAATGAGCATTTTCTTGATTTATCGGTAGTTTCTCTACGAGTAGCGGCTTCTTTCAGAGACATGATTAAGATGTCTTAAATGTTCTTCCTTAGTTCTGCGGAAAACTAATATATCATCCCGGATATACTATCACAGAAATTTACCAATGAACTCTTTCAATACCTCATTCATAAGTCTCATAAAAGTGCTTGGTGCATTTTACAACCCAAAAGGCATTACCATCCATTCATATAATCCTTCATTTGTTTTAAAGGCAGTTTTCCACTCATCACCCTCTCTTATTCTAATCTAATGGTATCCACTCTTCAAATCTATCTTTGAGAAATATTTAGCACCACTCAAACAAAGTCCATCAAATCCTCAACTGCGGGTAAGGGGAATTTGTACCGATTTTGATCTTATTAATTGCTCCTGGAATCGGTACACATCCTCTAGCCTCCATATTTCTTTGGGCTCAATACTCTTTGGTACAACACATGGTCGAGACTTTCTCGATCGATCCTTTGTCCACCAACTCTCGTGCTTGTCTCTGATTTCCTCATTTTCCTTAGGGAGTCATTTCGTAGGATGCCTTATTTGGCGATTTGGACCAAAGATAAAATCTATGTGATGGCTGATTTTTCTCATAGAGTAGTGACTCATCGGGTAAATCATCCACAACAATGTCACGGTAATCATCTAAAATTTCTTAGATTTCTATTGGTAAATCATAAATCTTTGTAGAAGTAAGAACTACTTTAGGTTTGGTAGACTAAAGCAAAACTTACCTCTTCTTCTTCTATTTGTACAAATATTCCTTCCCGCTCGGTCGTTGTGTAACTGACTTCAAAAATAGAAGAAAAAGAGATATCAACGCCTTAGAAATAAGCCACTTCGAGGGGGAAACCTCCAATACATTACATAAATGCACAATTCTTGGATGATACAATTTACAAAACCCCCCTTTCTATATATAGGAGTCCATGGGGCCATAATGTAATCCTAGTGGGCCTTTTAAATGCTTAATCTTAGTCGACCTAACAATAATAATTTAAGAGGCACAATAATAACAAAATGGGGGGTTACAAGGGTACTAATAATAACAATAAGGGGGTTTACAATAACAATAATAAGGGACTATACTAGTGATATAGGGACCTAACATACCCCTCTCCTTCAAAAAATTGTTGTCCTTAACGCTTGAGTAGCTGCGGGTGCTTACGTATAAAATTCTCATCCTCCCATGTAGAATCTTCGGTGGGTAAGTTCTTCCACTTGATGAGATACTCTGAAATTGATCGATTCCGTAGCTATCGAGTTCTTTTTTTCCATGACCGCTTGAGGTTCCAATATGATTTTTCCTTCCTCATCAAGTTACGGCAATATTGTTTGAGCTGGAATATTTTCACCTATAACCTTTTTTAAGCATGAAGCATGGAAAAATCTGGATGTACTCATGAGCGAGGGAAGCTCCAATTTCTGATGCCATAGAACCAATCTTTTACAACACCTTGTGAAGGACCATAGTACTGGTGATAATTTATTGTCCTTCTTAGCTTGCTTGAGGGACATTTGTTTATATGGTTGTAGCAGTAAAAATACCCAATCTCCCCTACATCAAAAAAATTCTCTCATACGATGTTGATCTCGCTTGTTGTTTCATTCGATTTTGTGCCAAGTCGAGGTTATCCTTTAAGAGTTGGAGAACTTCTTCGATGCTCGATGTGATCTTCCACTGCTTGAACCTTTGAATTTTCTCTTAAATATGATGTGATGGATGGTGGATGATATCCATAAAGTGCCATAAATGGGGTCATTTTTTGTTTATGAGTATGGAAGGAAGTGTTATACCACCATTCAACAAGAGGTAACCACTTGACCCATTGTGTTTTTTTATCGGATACAAAACAAACGAAGATATCATTCCAAACATTTATTTACGATCTCAGTTTGACCATTGGATTGAGGGATGATAAGATGAGATATGAGCTAATTGAGTACCCAAACAAGAAAAGAATTCCTTCCAAAAATTTCAGGTAAAAATGGGATCTCTGTTGCTCACAATAACCCTTGGGCTTCCATGTAGATTTTTGAATTCTATCCATAAATGTAGTAGCAAGCTGTACTTGCTTTAAATGGATGAGATAATGCACAAAAAGTGTGCATACTTGGTAAGTCTATCATCTACCACCATGATGACACTCTTTCCTTAGGACTTAGGTATGCTTTGTGATAAAAATCCATTGAAATCTCCTCCCAACGTTGACTTGGAATGGATAAAGGTTGTAGAAGTCCCAGGGGTCTTAATTGTTTCCACTTTATTCAGTTGGAAAACCAAACATTCCGCCACAAACTTTTGAATATCAGATTTAAGGCCATCCCCAAAAAAAATTCTTTCTTCACCCCTGTGGTAAGTTTTTTAAAAAATCCCGAGTGTCCTCCTAAAGGAGAAGTGTGCAATTCCGGAAGAATCTTTCTTTTTTAGATGGAAATTCTTACAAAGATATAAACGATATTTGTACCATAAGGAATCATTTTTCCAACTAAATGTATCGGATGTACTAGGATCTTGCTGCAACTTTTGGATGAGTGTCCATACAAATTTGTCCTTCTTCCATTCATTTCTTGCTTCAGTTATCCAATGCTGGTTGGATAATAGAAATGGCACAAAGTAATGCTTCCACCTCTTCATTCTTTCTTGAGAGTTCATCTCGCAACAACATTAAGTTTTCCTTTTTTGTAGATTATTTCAAAGTCATAACCCAACATCTTTGTGACCCATTTTTTAGCTCTTCGACGATAGTCTTTGTTCCAAAAAGTGTTTAAGACTATCATGATCGGTTTTACCTTGAAGTGTCTTCCCATTAGGTAAGTTTGCCATTTCTTTAGTGCATGTAGTATTGCTAACATTTCCTTCTCATAAATAGGTTTACGTAAATACTTTCCTTTGATTGGACGACTTTCGAAGCCATGGGTCTTCCTTCCTACATTAAAACCACACCAATTCCATTTCTCGAGGCATCACATTCCATGATAAAGGTTTCGTAGAAGTACGGCGTAGCTAATACTAGGTGCTAGGCACATTGCCTCTTTAAGACGTTCAAAGGCCTTAGTTGCTTCGAGAGTCCATGAAAATGCATCTTTTTTCAATAATGTTGTTAGAGGTGCTGCTATTCTCCCATAATTCTTAACAAACTTGCGATAATACCCTATTAACCCGAGAAATCCTCGCAACTTCTTTATGGTTGTGGGGACTTTCCATTTCTTAATGGCTTTAATTTTGTTAGGGTCTACTTTAACACCCTTGTGAGATACAATATGACCCAAATATTCCACCTCTTGTACTCCAAAGAAACATTTGGATTTTTTTTTTTGCATATAATTTTTTCTCTACGATAGTTTGAGCACCACTGTCAACATGTTCAACATGATCCTTCCAAGACTGCTGTGGGATTAGTATATCATCAAAAAATACTAGCACAAAATTTTTCTAGGGAATGGTTTGAAAATGGAATTCATCAACCCTTGAAATGTAGAAGGTGCATTGGTAAGGCCAAAAGGCATGACCAAAAATTCATAATGACCCTCATGAGTTCGAAATGTTGTTTTTGGAATATCTTCGGTCTTCATTCTAATTTGATGATATCTCGAACGAAGATCGACTTGGTAAAATAAATTTCTCCATGTAATTCATCCAATAATTCATGAATCACGGGGAATGGGATATTTGTCTTTAATGGTGAGCTTATTGAGCTCCCTATAATCTGTACACATTCGCCATGATCCATCCTTATTGTGTATTAATACTACGAGGGAGCAGAGAAAGAACTTTGACTAGGTTGAATTATACCCGCCTCTAACATTTCTGCAATCATGACATTCAATTTCACTCTTTTGGAAGTAAGGATATCTATAAGGCCTAATGTTTGGAGGAACACTTCCTGGAATCAAATTAACTAGCATGATCATGATCACGAATAGGTGGGAGTCCTTTGGGAGTTTCGAACACTTTGGAATGATTGTCCAGACTTGTTGGGAGATCTCGAGAAATAGATGATTTTGATGTTTCGGAACTTCTAGAGAGCATAATTGTGAAATTACGCCTCGTCGTTCCCTTTTTTAGAAGCTT
Source organism: Pinus albicaulis (assembly GCA_034641835.2). Taxonomy (NCBI): domain Eukaryota; kingdom Viridiplantae; phylum Streptophyta; class Pinopsida; order Pinales; family Pinaceae; genus Pinus; species Pinus albicaulis. Next base: position 23,860 of record JAXQQM020063478.1, on the reverse strand, counting down.
TTTTCATGACATTAGAGCTTATTATCCATCCTGGCTTCCCTTGATACCCCGTAATTTGACTTCCATTCCTTGAAAAAAAAATTTCCAAGAAAATTTCTTGAAAATTAAAAAGCTACCTTCCCCAAAGATTGTAACCATTGTACTCCTAGTACAACATCGGCCACCTCCCATAGGAATGGAAAGAATTGGGTGGTCAGTACATATTCCCCCATGGTTAGCTTGATATTATGGCATTTCCCGAGCAATTTATAGCTCCTCCATTTGCAACCATCACTTGGCATTCAAAGTGTCAGAGTATAGGAAACAATTTAATTCCTTGGCTACCTTACAATGAATAAAATTATGGGTGCTACTCGAATCAATCAACACTATTACTTTTTCCTTCTTGATCGTCACTGCCTATCTTGAGAGTTTGAGGAGTGGTAATTCATGCCGTTGCATTACATGATATCATCGGATTCATTTCTTCCTCTTCTATGGTCGGTTCTCCAGTGTGTATCCTCTTCTTGTTCATTTTCTTCTTCTTCTTCACAATCTATGTAAAATAATTTCTTTTCAGACACACTTATGACCTTTGGACTGTATTTTCTATCACAATGCGTAGAAAAGCCCTTTTGCTCTTTTTTCTTCCAATTTTTGTGGTGTCAATGTTGTAGGTTGTGGAAATCTAGGCATAGTATGATTCCTTCTTTATAGAATTGAGTGGTGAGCTTCCTTGTCACCATAATTTTACATTCAAATTTTCTTGCCAACTTTGAATGCCTTCTCTAATGAATTAGGTTCCAACACACGAACTTCATGTTAGATGTTATCCTTTAGAGTACCTATGAAGAGATCAATCTTGTGTTCCTCGCGGAATATCGATTACCCTTATATTCAATTTTTCGAAGTCCTCAATGCGGCTGCCCCACTAAACCCTTTTTGTTTGAGATTTATCAATTGGCTAAATAAGGTGTTGCTCTTTGTATCCTCATAATGTGCTATCATTTCCTCCGTAAAAAATTGACCAAGTGACAATTTTTTTATGGGAGCAAAACCATCGATACCATACAAATGTATTTTATTACGAATGTAAAGTTGCAATGCATACCTTTTGTGTGTTTTTCACGTTATGGAGATCAAAATATTGCTCCATATGTAGTATCCATGTTACGAGATCCTTTCCATTAAACTTCCTCATATCCATCTTTGGAATATGGGTAGTTCTTTCCCGCCAACATTAGAGTTTATGAAATCACAATTAACATTTATTTTGTTCTCATCATGAGGTTCTTCTACTATATTTTCACCATTAGGAAACCTTTCTTGTATCAACTTTGTCAAACCTTCCATGTACTGCTTTTAGAAAATTCTTCATGTTTTCCATTTTCTCATCGATCTTAGCTTCCATGTCATCCATCTTAGATTCCATGCGAGCCTCCATGCCATCCATCTTAGCTTCCACGCCATCCATCTTAGCTTGCACGCCATCAATCTTAGCTTCCATGTCTTTCTTCAAAAAATTCCATTTCATTTTTTTTTCTCTTTGCGAGAGTGAAATTTATTGCACTTGCTCTTGTAATTTTGATACATCATATTGCAATTCTTCATCTTCATGAGTCATAGTAGAGCTTTCCAAAGGCTTAATGGGTGTTGAATTCTTTTGTGGGGCCATTTTATAATCCAATACTGATATCTATTCTACAATATGCCCTTGCAATCAATTCAACTTGATTCTTCAAACAAGACTTATGCAATTCGGAAAAAAAATACACACCTTTTACTTTCTTTTGAGGAGCTCAATATTGAAATTGTATTATCTCCGTGATTACGGCTCTTCTATATATTAAATTAAGCACTTAAGTAGCCCTCGAATTCTCTTTTGAATACCACGGGTCTGTGGGCCCATGATGGATTCTCCAAGACAAAGTTGTGTCAATCTCCCACAATGACCTAATTATGGATTGGTTCGAGTAGAGCGAACTTGTACGACTTGCCACGTGTCACTTTTCTGTCCTCTTGTCTCTAAATTGATATCCAAGAAACTAAATTCTATGTACTTGCTGACCAATTTTTACGGCACTCAATCCGATGCCTGAGAGAGAGTTATTGAACTTTTTCCACGATCACCTCTTTCGGATGAAATTCGGGAGCTGAAAAGCACTACCTTCCACGAGATCATATCTCCAAAAAATTTCGAACCAAGATCTGAAATTTTTTTGAAAAAATTTCCTCAGGGATTTCAGCTTCGCACCATACGAATTTCAGATTCGAGACCTTCAGTGAAAACACTTTATAGCGCAAATGCCACGATGACCTGTTTTTGGGAGCTGAAAAAAGACCTAACTTCCACGAGATCATATCTCCGAAAATGTTGCGTACCAAGCTGCGAAATTTTTAGAAAAATATTCCTCGGGCTTTCGATTTGCACCCTAAAAATTTCAGCTTCTTAAACTTCGTAGACAAAAAATTATAAGCGAAAAATTCGACGATGACTTTGTTTGGAGCAGCAGAAACCCCTAGAAACTACAGCTCACGATACAAAAAAATTTTTTGTAACCAACTTCAAAAATGAGAAGAAAAAGAGATATCAACGCCTTATAAATAAGCCACTTGAGGGGAAACCTCCAATACATTACATAAATGCACAATTCTTGGATGATACAATTTACAAAACCTCCTTTCTATATATAGGAGTCAATGGGGCCATAATGTAATCCTAGCCGACCTAACAATAATAATTTAAGGGCACAATAATAAAAAAATGGGGGGTTACGAGGGTACAATAATAACAATAAGGGGAGTTACACTAACAATAATAAGGGACTATACTAGTGATATAGGGACCTAACATCAAGCAACAAGGTCTTTGGATCAATTACTACGCTCGATGGCTCTCCTTCTTCACATGGGTATCAATGTATGTGTGTACCCCATCCTTGAAGAACTTGTAAGTGTTCTTCTTACCATCATCTCTGCTCGCTCTATCAAAGCTGCCAAGGTCTCACCTAGAAGTATATGACACACATCCATGGGAATTACATCACAAAGGACCTTATCTTTATATTTGTCCATTTACGACTCTATCTCACACTATTCTTTCACAACTAGCTAGTGCCCTTTATGCAGCCAGGGACACCCACTGTAGGGAGTTGGATGCTCCCTTTTCTTCAAATTCAGCTTTTCCTATTACCTCGGTGGAAACTAGATTATATGTGCTACCACTATCAATGACTAGCTAACGGCATTTCCCCTTGGACTTTGCATATGCTCCTAAACAAAGTCTTCCTTTCGTGTAGGCTCTGACCCTCTTTGGCTTGCTTCAACAGGGACCTTATTCACCACCAAGGATTCTCCCTCTCGCGGAAGAATTTCTTCTTCAATTTCTACCTCTTCTCCGAGTCTCTGGGAAACAACAACATTTCTTGGACCGGCACTCACATTCTCTCGGACATTCACGGTGCTTGTGTCCCACTTGCTCGACATCTATAGCACCTCAATTCTCTAACCACCTTACGTCTCTTGCCTCCTCTTCCTTTTCCTCTATAAGAACCCCTTATGCCCTTTGCATCATCCTCTGTAGATGCATTTTTGAAGTGAGCTACGCTAGCTCCATCCTTGGGTGTAGCAGGCTTTCCTCTACCACCTTGACTTCCCTTCCCATGGAAAGTACTCTCTTCTTAGCGGGCCCTGCTTCCTCAGGAGTTTCTCCCTCTTGCTTTCAGGGCCATCTAGTAGGCCTTTTTCCACTGTCTTTGGGAGACAGGAGACCAATCTCATCTTGGATCTCTAGCTTAAGACCATTCACATATCCGGTAGTCTTCTCGGGTGTGTCTTGGAATTGCCCAACCCTTATGCTTACTACTGATAGAACTCCTCTGTGTATTCCTTTATTGTGACAACCTCTCATCTCGGGTTCTTCATTTGCTTGTACAATGTCATTTGGTAATCACTGGGCAATAATTTACCCTTTTTAATTTGTGCCATCATTATAGTCCAGCCTCTTGATAGGTTGCTTTTGCCAAATCTCCTCCATTAGCTTGCACTCCATCCCACCAAAGTGCGGCATGTCCTTTCTACGCTTTGTTACTACAAAATTTACCCTTTTTATCTTCACTTATTTCTTACATAATCGAAGCACTTGTTCAATTCATTTATCCAATCCACCAGTTCCTCCGGGGTTCGGGTCCCCCATAGCAGTAACTCGACACTTCAATGGGCTTCGCTGTAGACCCCGAAACAGTTCTAAGGAGCCTCATGTCGGGGAGGAATCTCACCATTTTCTTCGACTTCTTCGTCTCGGGTTCAGCGATGTCCTCGGGATCTCTCGGGTTGTCTTCACTCCATGGAATCTATTCTAGCCTCGACCCTCTACAACATCCCCAACACCTCAGGCGTTGGCAACGAGGTCTTCTTACGCCGGTACCTCTACCAACTCGGATTTCCATGTCGGCAAAACAACTTTAGACAATAGCTCTAATACCACAAATGATGTAACAAACGCTAAAATTCAACCACGAGGAGAGATAGTCAATCGTTGTCATGGCTCTTTCAAAAAAAATTCCTGCTCCACGTGGTCTATTTATTTTTATTAATTATCAATTCATAGAATTTGATAAATAATACTATCCACGATGGTTAAAATTTCAAATTTATATTCCCGAACCTTAGAGTATGCCTTTTGAAACTCTATATTAATCTTCGAACTTATATTAATACTCCACGCTTTGTAAATCAAACTTTACAATAGGACTCTCACTCCAGAGCCCACCTCTATGTCCAATAGCCAATCACATGTACGCCCCCATAGCACTTTGTTAAACCTCATGCATCTCGTCGATATCACTCGGCTTCCGGAGGCACCCGGACTTTAACGCGCGATGAGAATACGAAAAGAGCGGTTTTGTACTCATCGGTGCCACGCGTCGACGGCTCTATGGAATCGCTTCAATTCGGGAAATACCGCCTCCTCTACGAAGGTGGTGCGATATGGGAAATCCGCCTTTAAAAACCACTCGCGGTTTTTGCATAGTGTTTAACTATGGTTCAGGTTGGTTACACGATCCTCCTCGTTCTCTAACTCACGCCCTAAACCCCGGTTACGGTTCAAAGCAACAACTCTATTTCTTTACAAAGTGGGAATCTTCCAATTAACTAGTGTTCACGACCACTAATTCCTTCGCACGAGACCTCTCCCTATGGGTAGCATGGAATTAACGGGGGTTATCAAGAGAAATAATGGATCGAGGGATACATAACCTATACGGAAAGTTAGTTCAACAATATGTATATACTACTGGGAATCCAATCACTTCATAGTTAACCCAATTTCTTCACAAATATAAATACGAGCGCAGTTGAAAAATCAATAGGACTTCAATTTTGTTCAATTTTGGAAGCAATTGCTCAATACACATAGTTTGTTGTAGAAATTTCTCTTTCTATCTTCTCTCCTCTATACACACGAGGGATTAAAATTATATACATAAACATATGACTTTTCGGTTCTTCTGAGAGGGACAGTTTTAGAAAATCAACGAGCCTAATTAAAATAATTCAACTAAGCTGGAATATGGCACCTAGACTAACTAAGCTATTCGACTTCTACGACTCTAGCGTATCTAATAATACAATCAGCTAAGGTATTGACACCCGTTGGTGACAATTCGAGTTGTTTCGAAACCCTCCTAGCCACAACATGTGGGCAAAAAATCCCTACATTGTTGGCTAGTGTCTAATGCCCTTGCATCAACTAGTAGACCCTAAATAAAATGGAGGGGGTGACAACATCAAGGAGGAATTCCTCACTTTCCTTTAAAAGTTTCAAGCTGCCCTTTATGAATGGGCTATGATTTTTATGAAATGAGGAAGAAAAAAGGCTCATTTAGTAAAAACACGTGAATATTGGTGAAAAAAAACCACTTGAAAAGCACGTGGAATCCCTTATAACACTACATAATAAATGAGTCATTTTCACTCCCAAAAATGTATAAAACCTCCAACCTCTTAAGTGAAATGATATCAAATGAAAAGGGAAAAACATAATTTATTTTTACCATGGTGAATCTATAGCTCATTGGAGTAATATATGCGAGAGCCCAAGATCAAACCCTAGTGGCTTCCACTATAAAACCAAGATTATATCTAACAACCTCTAAGCAAGGTATACCAGGGAATATATGACTTAGCAAGAGTTGAGGCTCCAAAGGGGTAGGGGAGTATACTCATTGAGCCTAGTCACGTTGAAGGTAAAGATGCCCCCCCCCCATGGGATTTGGAGCCAAGTGGAGAGGATAATATCCCATTATGCAAACCACTTGATCAACCCATGAAGATAAAAAAAAGGAAGACATATTTTTATGAAGCGTGAGCTCTTTTTGAGGGATTCATGATGAGGGGAGGGTGTCATATACATGTTTGGAAAGTTCCCTACAAACATGACACATGCCATAAGCATGTTTTATATATGTGTCCTTACATATTGGTGTCCAAAATAGTTCCTAACATGTAGGATAAAGGGAAGCGGATTCTCTTCGTGGGTGTCTTGTTACTTAGCTATAGTGGAAACGATAGCATCTTCTCGAATCATAGCATAAAGGACACCAAAAAATTATGTAAATATTGAGTCTTCAGCTCACAAAAACTATAAAATTGTGGTATATAGCTATTTGTCCTTATTTGAATCCAATGATATCCAACTAGAAGCTATACCAAATGGATCATAAGTGAGCTCAATTCAATTTTCTATGTGTATGAGGGGGCTGAATGATGAGGCCATCACATAGCTCTCAATAATATTCTAGGTAGAAATACGTCTGTGATTGTAATCTCATCACAAGTGATATAAGATTGACCTAAATGTACTTCTTTGATAGCCTAGTCAACTATTTGTCTAGTCAACAAGGGATGGCTCGGGGTGCATCAAGGGAGAATTTGAATATGAGAATGCACTTGAACCATCCCTCGTACCGACCTAAGTATGTTTCTAAAGAAATAAATTTTTAGGATCAAAGCGCAAGGTATGAGTACCTTTCTTACCCAATGATAGTCCCTAAGAGATTGAAATTTATGAACGATTGAAACCAAGTGAAAGACAACCTCGAGAAAAAGGATGGATGCAAAACTCTTCTTGAATGAGGGGTTCTCCAAATTTCTATTTACATTAGGTGATGTTCCTAAAAAGTAAATTTGTATTCTCCCTCTAATGTGGTCCAATAGTTTCTACAACAAGTCCAGGACCCTAAATCTTGGTGAGATGGAGAACTATGGACCTAAACTTGCATGACACAAAGTTTGGTTGAGATTTCATGAAGTACCACTAGAAGAAATATATTTTGATGAGGGTTAGGGAACCATACCCTTTACTAATTCAACTCACAGACCGAACTAATGCAAACCAAAACAAGTATTTTTAAATCACACTCTAAGAGTAGCTGAAGGTATGGTGATCTCAATATTTTATCCCGTTATTGTAAATATGTAGTTCAATTAGAGATCTCTTCAATGCACTAAAGATCAACACCTTGATTTTACCTATGCTTATTACAATCTTTCAAAGGTCACAAAAATTGGATAGTGCATCAATTTTTCTTTCTCTCCCTCAGGGAAAACAAGACAACAAGACCAAGTCCTCAACGAATAGGACAAGGAGATCAACACATGATGTATAAGAAAAAAAGTAACCCTCCCATATATGCTCATGAAGGAAGGACTCTTGCTCATCAATATAGAGCCCAAAGAGGTTATGTGGGATGGGCACCCCCTATTTTAACCGAATGGTGCTCTCGTGAAGTCGTAAGGATATGTGCCATCCTAAGGTGTTACATATGCCAAATATGGCAGATTCTCTATAATAACTCCTCCCTCCAAAAGCTGTTTAAAACACTTTTTAAAAGTATATGAAACAAAATGTGAGGCTTCAAAGAGAAATGACTTTGCGTCCTTCATAAAGGCTTGAAGTGTGAAGATGTAATAAATCAACTAGTCGTTGGGGTGGAAGGCCCTACGATGATGGCTCTTCATCTTGTTATAAATTCATTGGTGTAATAATGTTAAATAAATCATATAGAATGTGTGATCCATGATGATATACAAAAAAAATTTGGGTGAAAAACTCCCTCATTTGTAGATGGGATGAATAATGTGTCTAGCCTAGGAGGGGGGAAATGCTAAACATACAACATGATTAAATGGATCTGAAATATGTGAATCATTGTAATTACTCTCGCATACTTATACTAAGGAATTGTGCGCAAGAGGGGGGAGGAGGTGTGAGTGGGAGTTTTTTTAATACTATCAGTAAAAGGGATTTAGTGTGGGAGAACATGGTTTGGCAATCAAGATCAAGTTTAATGATCTCAGAAATCAAGGAAAAGGGACATGCAAAAAAAATTTTTTTTGGAGTGGCAAAGATAATTTCACAATTTAGGTTTTCTTTGAGAACATAAATGCATGATTTTTAGAATGAAGGGAGTTACATTGTGATTTGCAATTAAAAATCAAATAAAACTATCCCTTAAACATTATAATACTATCAAAATACAAATATAACTAATGACAATAATTTCTTTTACCATTACGATTCAACATGTGATCATTTCAATGATTTCAATTTGACTTTTACGCAATACCTTGGTAAGCTAGTGCTAAAAATTTCACAAAAATGGATGAATATTGTTGTAGATGAAAGATATCTTAGCTTTTTGTATAGATTTACTCATTTTATATTATAATTATCACTAATATATCACGTAAAAAATTCTTATGTTCATATGTATGAACTCAGAGTTAAGAACAAAAATAAAGCTTAAAAATTAATCTAATAATGAAATTTTGTATTTTTCCTTCTCATAATGCAAATTACATGTATTCTTAGGCATTTTATTCTTAAGAATTAGAGAATTACCAATCATGTAATGCAAATATTTATTACTTCTATCATTAGCCTTAAGCCTTAAGGATGTTCATAGAAGTATAGAGTCATAGTGATGCAAGAAGCATTTTTGTGGGAGAAATTAGTTAAAGGAGTTGTTAGAAACCCAAAAATTATCATATGAATTTTTAACCCATATATTAATATTGAAATAAATAATATTAAATGTTAAAAAGTAGGAATTGAAAAACATGATATAAAATTTTTTAGCCTTCAAGGATGTTCCTAGAAGTATAGACTCATAGTGATACATCAAGCATTTCGTAGGAGAAATTAGTTGAAGGAGTTGCAGTAAACCCAAAAAATATCATCTGAATTTCTAGACCGTATATTAATATTGATGTATATACAATAACATTGATATGGATGAAAGTGAATATTTATAAGATTAAATGTTAAAAAAATAAATTAAAAAAATAAAAATGGAAAATGGGAAAAAAAATGGATATAGTTCTGTTTAAAACTCTATTAAAACCTTCAATATCAGAAATGCTATATTTATCTAAAATGTGAATAAATATGTATTATCATTTTGTGACAAGGTAAGCGGAAACAATAATTTAGTGGTGCCTACAGAGGATGAGGATTTATACATTATTTGGTAGTGTGTCTATGAAGAGAAGATACAAGTTTCCAAAAAGAATGAAGAGCATAAAGTGAGAGTACAACAATAACACAATGGTTTAGGTAATCAAATGAATTCTAAATTCCATTAGTGTGGAAATCTGGGCTATATGAAATATTTTGTAGAAATCATAATGGGAGGAGTAAATTATTCAAAGATCTTAAATGAAGAGAAATATTGTAAAACCTATGGATGAGGAGAATATATTTACGCTTATGGATAAAGCTAATATAAATAATATGAAAAAATTTCCTTGGTACATAGAATTGGGTGTATCTCATATTTTTACCAACAAGAAATATTATTATATCAATAATGTTCCTAACATATCCCCTCACATGTGTTTCTAGCTAGCAAAGTTAGCGTTGATGATGTGCATTAGGAGATAGTATAATGGGATAAGACATTTGGCATTTTTCTAAGATGTTAGGAGACTGTGAGATTGGGGTGGAGGCCTAGAGCCATTATGCCTATGCATGCACCAAATATAAAGGTTTCCTTTCTTTGCTAAGGGGGAAAAATAATTAACATCCAGAATGATGGTAGTAGTGAGTTGGAACATACATTTGGATTTGTGAAAGATAAATTATGAAAACAATAGGTTTTTAATTGTCACATTTAATGGATTTATATATATGTAAAACTTGCTTAAATCCCCACTCTTTGAACATTGATTTGAGATTTAAGTCATTTCAATTTGGATCGCAACTCGCTAGTCTTCAATAACTACTTTTGGATTAACAACTATGAGTTGAATTTTATCCTATTAGATAAAGATAGAAAAGCAAGAGGAAGCTTGAGCTACTGGATTATAGTGACCAAGGAACTTGCAAGTGGATTACAATAAAGGAGGTCATAAAGGAATGTGAAGGAAATATAGGGATAATTTTTTTCCCTCCTCAAAGGGACTCAAGGGACATAGAAAAGTGCTTGAAAAAGCAAGGAATAATTAGCTTATAATTGAGACTTTTTTTCAAGAGCTAAATGAAGAAGTAAAGGATATTGAATGGATGGTCAAGGGAAAGAAGGGGGTGTGACTTCCATTCTTAATGTGGATGAGGGAATATTTTTGTGGGTTCTAGATTCCCAGTTTTTCTAATGGTAGAGAAACCAACTTCTTGAAGCTTTTGCACATGAAAACATTCATTTTCATGGAGGTGGAACTAAGAGGTCTCACAAATCTAGTCCTCACCTAGTCACGTCAATTAGAATAGAAATTGAATCATTTGGATATAAAATAACATAACTTAATCAATGCATTTTAAGGATAGGAGGCACAAAATAAGGAGTGAGGATCTAGAGGTGGATGGAAAAAATACAAGGAATAAGGAGAAGGATGAAGGAAATAAGGGAGAAAAATCATCCTAAAAAATCTTCTAAATATAAGTTAGAGGAGGATAAGTCTTCCATATTCATCCATATCAACTCGAGTCGATATTGTGAATTTTGTCATAAAAAATTTCAATGTTCGGTTTTTTTTCACTTGATGCTCTAAGTAGTATTAGATTCGAACTATATTTTAGTTTCCAATATTATAAATAGTTTTCTAAATCTTGATATAAGAAAGAAAAAAATATCAAAACAACCCCAACATTTTTTTGAAGAGTTGTAACCCGTATTTTCTTTGGGAAGTAGGTTACAATTGCTACTACATATAGAAAATTTTGTATACTTGTTAAATAAATTTAGATAAATTACAAAATAAAAGAAATGATCTTGTTAACTATATGTTTTATTAACTTTGTAGTTTTTTGGTAGTGTGGAGGAATTTGTTGGAAAATGTTACTAGGTTCAGATCTTCATATTGACTAATATATGTAATTATGTATTTATGTAATGAAGAAGCCAAACATAATAAAATGTATTTTTGTTATGCTTTCTTCGTGGGTTTTCATGAGAAAAGGTTTTTATTATAGGTAAAGAGACTTCTTCTTGATGTCTTTTTAGAAAATTTGTCATCTTGTCATAAATGTACTAATTAAGAGTAATGTATATGAAGAGTCCGATCAAAGAAGTATGCCTCAAGACGTTTTCATATAACCTTGAAGAAATGGCTCAAGAATGATGCTATCTCTACTACTCAAACCAACTCTCAAGATAACCTCCATCACGTTGGAAGATAAGGCTTTTACAAATTGGCCTATAAGAAAGGAGCATGTCGACGTACCCTGCTGTAGTAAGGTCAACCTAAATCCATGAAACAAGTCACACTATATAAAGAAAGGATTTTCAGATCATTTAGGAATATAGAGTTCGCATAAAGTCTAAGAAAGTTTGGTGATATTAATAGTGCGTTAAAAAGTAGAGCAATGTGAAAAGGAGATTATGTTTATTGTTGAGAACAAGTCTAAAATTTGAATTCAAATCTGAGATTTTCAAGTGCGATTACGAGATATGAAGGAACATGAGTATACAATAGAGAAATATCGGGAAAGTGCGAGGAAATATATTCTATAATAAAATTCATGTAATCACGAAGTCCGAGGTTGTTTTAGGATTAATGTTGTTCGGTGCTAATTTGTGTTAAGTATTGGAAGGTGCGAGAAAGAAGTCGCAATAGGAGTCTCTTGGAAAGAAAAATAAGAATATTGTTGGAGGCCAACATACACTGAAGGTTCTACTGAATAGAGACTGAGTTTCTCTAAAATGAAAGTGTAGAAAAAATGTATAAGAGGAGGAGGAATAATACGGCTAGAGACCGAGCTCTCTAGTCTTGGTGTAGAAAGGTCCGGACGATGCAAATAAGAAGGATCAACTTTTGGAGTCAAGGAAGAAGTAGTGACAAGTTCTTGGATGCATTCAAGGGTTAAGGGTCTAAGTCATGATCATGGTACTTTTTAATCCAAATGTCTATAAGAAGAATTTCTTGTGGATTTTTACGTACAAAAGGGAGAGGTTTTGGCCCCGGCTTGAAGAGCCTAAATTTTTGTCTCTTTTGCTTTTGGTAATTAACTTAATGAAAGACACAATAAGCTAAGAGAGAGAAGAAATAAGTAAAATAAGTAAGCTCACAAGTAATTATCAAGAAGATAATTTGAATTAAACTTAGCCCTACCTAATTTTCAACATGGTATCATACCTTATGTGTTCAAGACGAGGGCTACTTGACACGGAGACACTCAAGGAAGAAAGAATCAAATTCAAGGTCAAAGTCATATAGTTGAAAATTCAGATCATTTTTGCAAGGAATATTCTTCAATATCATTCAAATGATCCACTTATCGAGTAGATAATCTCTACCATCAAAGATTTATGTCATTCAAGACATTGTTGGAAGACACATCATCAAGCTCTATCCAAAAATATCCAACACCTTTAATTACATCATGACTATGAAGACATATTTTATCATTAAGGATCCTTGGTAACTTACTTTGAAGAATTCAATCTAAGAGTAAGTTCCTAACTTCATCTTCATCATCATCAAGGAAAAGTCGCTAGAGGGAATAGTTGCTCTACTCAATTAAGTATCTATTAACTTATCTAAATATGTCCAAATGACATATTGCGAAGAGAGTAAAAAAATTGGTTTGGGTCATCAAAATTGGTGCATGGAAGAAGAGGACATATTTAATTCTAATAAATGATGAAGTTATGGGCTACATCAAAGGATCTACAATTAAAACTTCAAATAAGATGCTCAACTCATGGAAATACATGAAAGTAGAAATTAGAGATGAGAGGATTCTTATAGAATCCATTAAGGACTCACTCATGCCCTATGTATCAAAAAGGTAGTAAAGCTGCAAAGAAATATATGAGAAACTGAGTGGAGATATTCTCTTTTTAGTATTGTAGGAGAAGCAATATCTTTGAAACAAGAACTATACAAGATGAAATTATAATGAGAGGAAGGAATCACTTCATATTTTATGAGGATTTCTCAAATAAGAGACCAATCTGTAGGATTTGGGAGAAGTAATGTCTAATAATAAGATGACTACAATGGTGTTGAATTCTACGCAAAAGAATGGGGAAACTTCCTTCAATATTATACTGGGAAGAAATAAGAAACACTATTCTAGGATCTATGGTCTCTATGTATAATAGAGGGAACAAGATTGAAAGAAAAAGCGATACGGGATCAAGTGAAGGAAATCAAGCCTTTTTCAAACCATGTCCGAGGAAGAAAGGAATATTCGAGAAATTTGGTCCTTAGAATAAAAGAATAAATATGGACAAATTACAATGCTTTTGGATGTAATGAACTTGGCCTTACAAATGGGATTGTCCTAAATCTAGGAAGGGCAAGAGGAAAATGGAGAGAAGTCCATGTCACGGATGTAAGGGAAGAACCCGATGCGAAGTAATATAAGAAAAAAGAAGCGAAAGATCTCTATTGATGATTGAGATCATCATTTCACTCTTTTCAAATGATTTCTTCGATCGTAAAATAGTATGATATGAAGAAGTGTATATTAATAAAAGGATGGAAGGATCACTTGAAGAAGTAGTTCTACGAAAACCAACGATATCTACATTGTTGGAAGGAAGTCGTCAAAATCAAAGGTAATCATTCAATAATCAATATGGAAATAGGTGTTGACATTTTTTCTAATGGAGTTATATATGGATTCACTAATTAGAAAGAAAGAAAAAAAGGTTTTCATCCTACAATTCTACGTTATAGAATTATGGGATTAGAGATATCATAACATATTGATGAAGCGGGTAAAGGGATTGAAGTTCTTAGTTCTAGTAAATTTTTTTGCGGGATGACTCAAAATGAAAAAGGATGAGGTACATATATCTATATGCCGACAACTTGGATGTTATGAATTCATGTTGTATTGTTTTCGGTGATTAACCTCTATCTTTAGAAAGTATGATCTATGGAAGTAGCGATCTCTTACGCGTACACAAGTTTCCACTAACAGAGGTGAAATTAAATATGCCATCATATGGAATATGAGGTGGTTGTATACAAACAATGAAATAGACAGCTTTGAAGTTCACGGGGATGAATTTGTGGGGAGAAAGAATGGAAGAGATCATGAGGCTAACCATGTAAAGAGGCGGTTATCATTCAGAAGCCAAGAAGATGTGACTAGGAGATCTTCTCGGAAGGTATGTGGACTCTGATAGCAGTATGGTAAAGAAGACGACCCTTGATAAGTCATATCTTTAGGAGATGTGTCAATCTAAATAGATAATGTTAATTCCTACAAGAAGATGTCATGGTGAAATATCATCACCGAGGTAAATTTTTATTTAAAATTTCTTATGTATATTTTTATCTAGATAAGTTTATGTAGGGTTGCCAATCATGTGGAAGGATCTAAGATCCTTGGCGGATAGATTCGATGGAAAGCAACATCGCATAAAGGTGGACCCAGGATGAGAAGGAATGATGAATCACTTTCGAGGTGGGTGACATGACTCATGGATGAAAGTTATGGATGATCTATGATCTATGAAGCCAAAAGTTGAAGACTCCTTAATATTGAAATCCATGACATCGAGGGGAGGAATTCTTCATGAGAAGATGGGTGCCTCACCATTTTTTTTACGAGGTCCCTGGTTAAGTGAGAGCCTAGTGGTAATTTCTTACTTGGAAGAAACTTGAACTATGTCCTTCTTGAGTTAAGAGGGAGTGACATATACGATTCTCTAATTCATGTGGCGTGGACTAGACTAGGACTAACGGTCGTAAGTCTCAGTGAAGACCATGAGGAGAGAATGGATAGACACATCATTCTCATCTTTTTACGGAAGACAGAATGGAGGATTGGTTAATCATCCGACATTCAATACTCTTTGAGAATGAGATAGGGCACTCAAGATAAGGGTAGTTTGGGACCAATATTTTTAAGGTTAGCTACCCAAGGGAAGAATAGTCCAAGAATGTCATACTTTGGGAACACCTAGGTAGAGTATGTGTGAAAATTCTATCGTAGTGTATTAGTTAATTTTATCCTACTTGTTTTAATTAATAAAAGTTATTTCTAAAAATTAGATTCATAAACTACCAAAAAAATAAACACAACTACAACCTACACAAGTAGATCATTTACTTAATAATACGCTCATGGAACAAAATGACACATGGATTTTTTGGTCATAAGTCCCGAGAAAAACCCAAAGTGAGAAAGCCGGTGCAACATATATGAGGGTTATTTTATTAGGTAGATTACGAGTACAACAAAACTAGGTTCCAAGTTTGGAAAACCCGACAGAGAATAAAAACAAATAAAATCTACAACTAACCTAAAGTTCTAGTGTCAAATATCTAACTAATCCACACCGTCAAAGGGTATTTACAAAACTCAGCCTCGACACGGCCTAGAAACACTCATCGCTGCTCCTGAAGCCCTAGTGTCGACTCACAGAAAGGGTATAGTCGACCTCTGCGTGGCTGCAGGGGAGGGCCTGCATCACCCCCTAGAGGGATCTCGCATACTCAGTTGCTTTGAATTCCATCTATGTTTCCCTTGTTGCTACTCCTATGCCTCTTGTTGTCTCTTGGCTCTTGGGATCGGATCACCCCTACGACCAATACTAGCCCTCACTGTAGGAAATTCCTGCGGAAATTCTCTAGCAAAAGCCACAGTAGAAATCTAGATCTATTCCTTGGTTTACTAGCTTCGTGTGTCTCCTCCAACTGACCCTCAAGCCTTTCTCTTATAATTTTCGTTGAACCATTCAATGGCCAGATATTGGATCATTCATTAATAGATGAATTCAAAAGAATTCTTGATCAATACGACTTAAGACAATTTAAGCATAATTCACTTTAATTATTTTATTTCCTAAGTTTAGACCTAAGAAATCCATTAAAAATAATTCATTATTTTAATAACTTGAACACCAACTGAAATTTCTCAAATCCCTTTACGGTTTGGAGATGACATATGTCGTAGCCCCTCTACAAAATTTCAAGGCTAGAGCACACCCTATGGTACACTAATTGTACAAAATATCAACAGGTATGTACCTTGGAGAGACACCCGACTATGGTGTCTATAAGTCATGTGTCTCGCCAACATTGTAGCCCATTGTCTCATTGAGAGACGGGGTTGCTATTCAGGAGCCTTGTACTAGGACAATGTTGGTCGATATGATTCTATATAGATGCAATGCGCTAGAGCCTAAATTTGTTTCTCTTGTGTTTTTGGTAATTAACTTGAAGAAAAGACATAATAGGAGAATAAGAGAAGAAATAAGTAAAATAAGTAAGCTAACAAGTAATTATGAAGAAGATAATTTGAATTAAATTTACAGCCCTACCTAATCCTCAACAGAATTTTTGAGTAGAATATAAATGAAACTTATAGATAAACATCGACTAAAATGTTGATCTTCCTTAAGGTCTAATAAGTTCAAGAATTGTGAAGATATATATATATTTTTAAATGAGATTATGAAGAACTTATGCCTACTCACATGTGATTTTCAACAATCATGGATTTTATTTGTTGATAGGTCATTAAGAATAAACACACTTACGATATTTACCACCGTTGCTTTTTTAGGATTTTTGTTGTAGTGTGGAGGAAAAATAAGCATGCTTTTACGCCAATAGTGATCAAGGCTCCATTTTGATTTGGATTGAGAAGACACGAGGAATTAAATAAATTTGTAATATATTTCTTATTTGATGGATGTAAATATTTGCTGAGATAGCCTCCTAGAAATATTAAATCAGGTAGAAAAAGTTTGTGGAGAAATTTTAGAGTTGGGAAGTAGCTAAGTTTCCTTTTGAAAAATGATAAGATTAAAGAACTAAGGAGGTGCTTGAATCAATCTCCATGTTGACATTTCTAGGCCTACAAAGATGACACCAATCTCTAGTTTTTGGTAATTTTTTTATTTGTAGATGACTTCTCAAGAGAAAATGTGGGTGTGCTTTATAAAGCTAAAATATCATGTGCTTGATAAGTTCCATTTCCGGGCTTCAGCTAGAAGACCAATGTAGGAAGAGCACAAATATTCTCAAATCAGATAATGGAAAATGAATTTTACAAAGTTTTCTACTATTACACATCAAATAAGTCATTTTAGAGGTAGTAAAACACACTCTACGCTTCACCAAAAAAAAGTAGTAGTAGAGAGGATGAGTTTTACCATTATGAAAGATGGGGAAGGTGTCTATTACTTAGAAATATAGGAAATAATATACAAATTGATACCCATGCATCTATTTATTGAGTATCAACAAAAATGATGCACAAAGAATCCATGAGAATGATGGTTTATATAAACTTCAAATTCAGTAATAAATAAGATGAATCCATAGAAAACATAATTTGCATATGAAAATTTAAAATCAGTCATCTCAAAGCCTTCTTTTGTGATTTTTTATATGTATTTGTTCTTAAAGAAATACAAACCAAACTTATGCAAAATATTAAAAAAAATGATGTTCAGGGATGACAACCACACAAAATGCAAAGAAACTGATGCTCATAAGCTATAAGAGTAGTCATATGGAAAATCAGTTATGATGCACTAAGACTTGCACAACATTATTATAGTCATGATATGTTAGTTTTATGATTTTACTTAAGACCAAAAAAAATTATAATTTCACTTTTATATCACCAACACAAAAGTACGTGATAACAATGAAGAGGTGTTCTAACAAATCAAGAGACAAAAAATCAACAGAGGTAGAAAGACAGACCTCAACAAAAAAAACTAATAAGTGGATCAGAAAGTCTTCATCTATCCAGAGAAAAGTGGAAAGATGATAATGAGAGGGACCCTGCAAACAAACGTAGAGAGAAACATTCAGTGATCAAGTCCATTAAAATGATAGGAAACAAAGAGCTTTGTCAAGAAAAAGTAGAGATCTTAAATCGGTATCTGACCTTCCTCATGTAGGGATGTCATTGTCAAAAGACTAGAAGGAGATCCTGTGAGTAGCCGAAAGGAGGTTGCCTTGGATAATTGAGTCTACTTCACCATTTTTTTCATGGTAGATGTGGGAAGTAAGCTACGTTGTGGAATTCAAGATAAGAGACTCTAATTCTGAGATTGGGCTCTAATTCTAGATTTTCAAGGCTTCAACGAAGGGGAGAAGAGGGAACCTCTCATGTTTGTCCATTGAATTACAGACTTTCATTCTCCAAAAACAGTGAGCTCCAGAAGACCAAGCCAAATGGCACAATGTAAGATCCCCCATAAGCCAAGTAACTCACCACAAGTATTGGATCCAAAGCCACGGTAATAAAAACTGTAAGAGTGTGATGGCCCTAAGGTACACTAAAGTCCCGAAAAGAGAGGTGACATAAAAAAAAACAACTAGAAAACTGACCAGAGAAGAAAATTGTGTTACGCTGTGCAAGGAGACCAACGTAATGCTTAAAGTTCAGATTTTATAATATTTGAATCAATTGAGAATAGTCGTAAAAATCAATATAGTACTCTCCCCATAAGCTTTGCAAATTACGCATGAAATTCAAGTAAATATTGCATTTTAAGCTTACAATACCATATGTATAAGCTTGCAAACTGCACTTGATTGAAAGTACGTGAAGGTTGCATTGTAAAGCTTCATTATGAATTATTGTGCACATTGGTAGATTTCAGTGCTATTTTCTTCATGTATTCTTTATGTGAGCCTTTAAAGCAAAAATATTGAGATGAACAATGAAATAAAGAGAAATAGAGCTCACGTTTTTTATGAAGTTTCTCGAAAGAATGCCTGTCGAAAAAATATCATAAAAGTCAGAATCTCGGAATGGTAGATATAATGTTAACCGAAATTGTTTCAAAGTCATATTATTGTCTGTAAATGCATAGTCAGCTATCCGAACAGAAGGTGTGGACGAATGAGATTTGTAATATCACAAATATGAACGGTGAAATTTTTTTGACAATAGAAATGCAAATCCCTTACTGAATGCATTGGAAAGTTTGAAAGGTGCGGAAATAGTAGATGAAAGATTCATAAAATACAAATTTTTCAAAAAAAATAAAAATATGTATTAATATATCATTTAAATATAATTAAATTAATATATTAATATTTATTTAATTAATAAAATATATATCATACTATCTAAAACATTAAAAATAATATGAAATATACTTTTCTATATGTTTTTGCTAATTTTATTCATTTATGTCCTGTTCTATTGTGACAACTAAAAACCATCCTTTTCAAGAAGTTCTTATTTTTCAAACGAGATAAAGATGTTTTAAATAATCCATTCTAAGAAGTTTCTGTTTTTTTCAAAACCACATACAGATGTTTTATCCAACATGTTTTGTTTTCAGATATTTATGCCATAGGCGTTTCTATTGTAAAGCAACTTTTCTAATTGCCATTGTGTACTTGTACTTAATAGCTAGATCGAATGTTAGACGATTGAAGAATCCTCAACCATTGAATTGAAACGAAGTTAGAAAAAATAAAATAGTTAAAAAAACTTGAAAGAAAAGCTATAAGATACAAGAAAAGAAATATTTCATGGCACAACATCAAAGTTGTGCTGGATACTTCATCGCTTCCAGCTCTAGACTTGGCCCTCCTTCCATCGAAGTGAAAGAATTACTCTGAAATCTGAAATATTTAGCTTTTTCACTTGCGCATTTGATTTGGGATTTCTTACAAAGATGTTGCTACGAAGTTTTTTGGTCAATTCTGAGCTCCATTAATCCCATGTTACCACAGTCTAGTGATCTGAAGGAGTTAGAGCGAGAAGTCGAGGTTCAGGCTTGGAGAAAATCGTTTTTCTGAGTTCTCCATAATCTTTCAGAGGATTTCTTTTTCGATTCTGTACTAGAATTATGCAATTGCTGCCCAGATTCAGATGGGTGCAAATCGTTTTTTCTAAAAAAAATATTCCTTGAATACTCAGAGGATTTATTTCTGTTCTGTATGAAAAAATTTCAACTAGTGTATTTTTTTTAAACATAGCGGTAGCCCCATCCTTCTAAGTTAGCCTACTCAGGGATTGCGATCTGGTTCCTGTGGGATTTTACAGGTATTTACATTAAATATGTTACCAGAGTTCATTGCATTTGGTTCCTAGACAAGGTTTTAGATGAGTTCCATTAACAAAGTGGCGGAACTGATGATAAAGAAGCTCTATAACTTTGTTGTTGAAAACATCGTATCAGAAAAATATTTTATCAGAACCATCTTTCTGCTCCAAATCTTTTACCTCAGAGAAGGTTTTAGTTTTTATTTTTTTTGCTTTGGCAGGAACACAGAAAGAGAATTTGGCAGGAACACGAGAGAATTGGAAAAAATTAGCTTTTCCGAATGCTAATAACGTAGACATTCATAAAGTCTTGGTGCTGGAAAAAAAAATGAAGGCATTTCCATTTCATCAACCTGTTCATGACAAATCTATTGCAATTTTCATCAACCTGTGCATCAAAAATCTATTATAAGTGTAGGGAGATGTATTTAGAGCCTAATAAATTCATGTTTAATTTCTTTTAAAAAATAAAATAGGGGGAAGACAATATCTGAGTTTCCATATGTATTTGAACCCTCGCCCTAGCTGAGGGAAATATAAATATATATATTTTTTGGTTTAGTTGTTTGTTTTATTTTGTCCATTAGAATTCAATGTCGCTAAACTAGTCTGTGTGTGTAGAGTTACTGTTTGATTTGCTGGGTTTCTTGTGTATATGTCTCACTACTACACCAAGGGTATTTTAAGACATTTGTTTAAGACAAAAGAAATCTTTTGTCTTAAAAAGTCACTTTTTATTTTAGTTATTTTATATTAAAATTTAATATCAATTGAATTGTCTTAAATATAAAATTTAAGACAAAAATAGTGTGAGACAAAAATAATTTGAGACAAAATTTTCTATTTAAGACAAAAACAATTTGAGACAAAAATAATTTGAGACAAAAAATTTAAGACAAAAGTATTTTAAGACAAAATTTTATATTTAAGACAAAACGAATTTGAGACAAAAATATTTTAAGACAAAACTTTACATTTAAGACAAAAGAAATTTGAGACAAATATATTTTAAGACAAAAGCAATTTGAGACAAAAATATTTTAAGACAAAATTTTAGATTTAAGACAAAAGCACTTTGAGACAAAAATATTTAAGACAAAATTTTAGATTTAAGACAAAAGCACTTTGAGACAAAAATATTTAAGACATAACTTTATATTTAAGACAATGGTGATTTAAGACAATGACAATTAAGACGAAACCCATTTAAGATAGTTAGCAATTAAGACAAAATCATTAGCATTGGGAAGTTTGCATTGAAATATCATGAGTGGATAGTGGATAAAATTATATTTTTTATTTTTGAAAATACAACCTCTAAGAACTAGTAGGGTCCAAGGAAAAGAGCTACAAGTTCCCCAAATCCGATCTACATTTCATGGACAACCACATTTCCCCCAAATGTCCTCCACATATTTTCCTTGGTGTATTGGAGTTTGAAAAATACATAGGATGCCACAAGTAATCCTAATCATAAGACTCAACTTTCCTAATTACTAGGAGGCCTTAAAAATCAAACAACATCTTAACTTATACCTAAAATTACTAAAATTTCCTATCCTAAATATGAAATTAGAAATTCTACAAAATTATAGGGCAACAAGGAAACCAACTTCCTCTTCTATAAATCTCTAAGACCTTATGGAGGACAAATACAAATTTTGAAATAAATTGTTGAAATTATGCTCTTGCATCAATGGCTACCAATGTATCCTTGTAGGCCACCCCCTTTAACAATAGTAATACCAATGTCCTTTACCAGCTAGAAGGAACTCCTTACATAATTCTCTCTTAGATCCCCTTAACCCATTGCAATGATTGTCTTTGATGTCTACCTAGTTGCAAGCACATTAAGAAGCAATGTAGCATATTGCTGGTTGAGGATTTTGATAAGTATGTGATTTTGTTGACATCTTGTGACTATCTCATATGTGAATATCTAAAATCTTGGATGTATATTGTCGCCCTGACACTATAACATGACTTAGTATTGCCTATCATACCATGTCACTCCCTCCTCGAGACACCTAGAACTCGCTAACACTCCCTGTCACACACTCTTATTCATTCATTTATGAATTTTGACCTAGTGTGCCTCTGTTATGTTTTCCTGGCACTCCCTAACACTCCTTAGCACACATTGGCACACCTAGGCACTTGGAACAACTTTGTATGCTTCCCTAGCACTCTAACATGCCTTGGCACTTCCTAGAATACCGTGTTGCTCCCTTCTTAACACACCTAGAACTGGCTTATACTTCATTTCCATGCATTTTAAACTAGTGCCCCCTTGTGTTTCCCTCACACTTGGCCCTCACACTCCCCAGCATGTGTTCATGCCACACCCTGGCACCTGCCACATCTTGGCATGCATATCATGCCTTGGAACTACCTAACATGTCTTAGTACTTCTAGGAATTCCCTGACACACCTTGGTATTCCTTAGCTTTCATGTCGTCATAGATAACCTTGCTTTTTTTGTGACTTGGGAACCCAACCAAGTCATTGGAAAATCGATGTTGTGCCCAGCCCAAAGTTTCCCTTTGTCTAAAACTACTTTGTCCAACCCTTTATGTAACCATAGGATTACCTCCTACAAGTATTATTCTGACCTTCCCCTAACAAACTTTTTCCTTGAGACACTTGGAATTCGTTGACACTACTTGACACACACTCTTATTCGTTCATTTCCATGCATTTTGACCTAGTTCTCCCTTGCAATGTCCTGGCACTCCCTAACAGTCCTCAACATCCATTGACACTTTTTGGCATGTGTTAGCATGCCTTTTCATTCCTTGGCACGCATTGACACTCCTTAGTTATCATGCCGTCACAATTACCCTTACTTTTTTGGAACTTGGGAACCCACCCAAGTCTTGCCTTGAATATAAAAACTTGACCAAGTTACGGTTACTACAACTAGATTGTGCCTTGTTCACCTAAGAAATGACTATAACCCCTCACCCATTTAACCCCCTAAACGCTAAACCCCTAACCCATTTAACCCCCTAAACCCTTAACCCCTAATCCCTTAAACCCTAATTCCCGACCCCTAACCCATTTAATCCCCTAAACCCCTAAAACCCTAACCCATTTAACCCCCAAACCCTAACCCCTAAAATACTTAACTGCTAAATCCCTAACCCCCTAGACCTCTTAACCCCTAACCCATTTAACCCCCTAAACCTCTAACCCCTTAACCTCTAACCCATTAACCCCTTAACCCCTAACCGCTAACCCCTAAAATCCGTAACTGCTAAATCCCCTAACACCATAAACCTCTAAACCCCTAAACCCATTTAACCCCGTAAACCCTAAACGTCTAACCCTTAACCCCTAAGCCCTTAAGCCCTAATTCCCAACCCCTAACCCATTTAACCCCCTAAACCCCTA
>JAXQQM020073554.1:0-95403 GCA_034641835.2 Pinus albicaulis | reverse complement strand
CTCGAGAAAGCAAACTGCTAAAAATCCCAATGTCTACTTGTATTAATCTGATGAATAGAGATGTATTACAATTTCTTTGCTCAACTGAGCACAACGTGCAAGTGCATAACATATCTCTCTTCTCATTGAGAAGCTCTTTGATTGGTCAATTTAGCCAATTTATTACTCTACTTGAGCTCTCTACTTGAGCCCTATTTCCTTGCGCATATTTGGAACACCTAATCCTACATGGGTAGGTGTGGAATGCGAAAAGTCACAATGGAGTCCAAGTGACCTTGGAATATGAAACTAAGAGTCACACCATTGTACTATAAATATACATCTTTGTATAATGGAAAATAAGAAAGCCTCACGCTTATCTTTCATTGTGTGTTGAGTCTATTGTGTGTGTGCATTCTTCTTCTCATACACCATGTGTGTGCTTCAACATGGTGTTTAACATGGTATCAGAGCGGGCGATTGCTGGCCCTGCTCCAAATTGAGTGAGCCATTTGTGTTTATGGCCTGTGCATATCTGCAAAAATTTTGATAATTTTTGCAGCACTTTCCGAAGTCCATTTGCGGCAATGTTTTTGCAAGTCATTCGAGACAATGTTTTGAAGAGGTGCGTTAAGGTGATTTTGCGTTAAAATTATCTTGGAAGAAGAACCGCATTCAAAATCCATTAGCAACAATTAAATTCATCTTGGAGAAAAACGTGCTTTGCACCTACGAAGAGTTGATTTCTTCTGCAATTTCTGCCATTAAGTCTGTTTGAGTACATTGGAAAAATTGTTTGGTCAGAAGTTACGAGAGGTTTGGTTTTATTGAAAAAGAATTTGAGTTTTCATTCGAAGAATTCTGCAAATTAGTTTTTCTTTTAACTATAAGTTCGAGAAAAATTATGTTCTGTATTTGAAAGTATTCTCTGTACTAGATTCATTGAAGGTACGCAATTTTTACGGAAAATAAAATGGTTCTTTAACGGAAGGAAAAATCTCTGTATTCTTTCTTTGTTTTAAAATTTAACCAAAAATAAAAATAAAATAAAAAACAACCTGGAATTTGGCCTTTCGGCCTCCCTTTTACCTCTGCAACTCTCAAACGCTCACTATCCAACTCATACCTCACCCCTCAAACTCCAAACCCGTCGGCTATTTCTTTACCTCTCTAACACTCGCAATCCCAATTTTATAGTACGCAGCTCACATACCTAACAGCTCCACGCGGTCGCCCTCTTCCATACGACTGCAATCTCTTAACACCCATCGCTCTATCCTACCCTCCCTCCTCACGGTTCCTCCCTACACGGCTTCCCAACCCGCCCCTTCCTAACCCTTCACCTATCCACACTACACTCTGCATTTAATTTACACCTCCCTCACACTCTCACCCAAACCCAACCCCCTCTCCTCTCAACCCACTCCACTCCAAACGTCCTTCCCTTACCGACGGCACTCATTTTAAAATTTGTTTTTAATATACCCACCATTCGATTCCCCTCCCATTAATTTGATTTCCTTTTATTAATCCCTTCCCTTCCTTTTTAAAATTTTCATTTCCCTCTAATTTTTAATTATTCCCATTAATTTACTTTTTAAAATAAAAAAAAAATCCCCTTCCCATTTTAATTTTTTATAGCCCCCCTCTCCCACTAATAAACCCCCATATAATACTTCTCACTTTTTTTAAATTCCCTCCATTCTTAATTAATTTATAATTAATTAAAAGAAAAAAAAAACAGCAGAGAGAGAGGAAAGAGAGTTATGAACAACAGAAAATGGAAAATGGCATATGAGGAGCACATGGACTGAAATTTGCAGATTTACATTGTAATTTGTGGCATTGACATGAGGGTGATTTTTTGAAGAATTTGACATTTGAAGACAAGTTTACCATCATTGAAAACAGCTATTTGAAGAATAAAATTCAGCTGCCATAAAAAGATTCTTGCACAAGTATTTTCAGCTACACATTTACAAATATTTTGCAGAAATATTGTATGGTATTGCTTCTTCATTCATAGTTGCAATCAAGACTTGAAGTGAATATCTGAGTTGTTGGATTGTTGATTGCCCTCCATCATTTGAGGAGCAGATTTTGTACTTGAGATTTCCATAGTTGGAAATTGTTTTGAGTCATTTGTATTTGTTGTTGCATCACATTGTAAACGGGTGCATTTTCGGTTGAAGCCGACACCCTTTCATTTTTGAGCCTAAGTTGTTGAAATGGCCAAAATCAATGAGGTATTAGTGTTGTTGAATAACCTCATTCATTTTCAAAATATTTAAATGACACCTGACAAAAAATAGCCAATGTGCTCTTGCAATATTTGGTTTTATTTTATGAATGCAAAGAAAAGACTAGAAGTTTTGTGATTGAGAATCTAAGCTAATAAAGTGTGTTTCTGACAAAAAGTCCTTACATTTTGAACTTGTTTGTTCGGAAAGTTCAGGATACAGCTCCCATCTCTGTAGCAGAAGATAAATTCTAGTTGATCCCAATTCGATTCCTTATGCTGAGCGATTTTCGTGGATGCGATGGTGACTTGCACTTCTCAAGCCCATCATCAGACCTTGGGAAGAGCTTGTCCACAACAAGCACCGAACTGGTCTTGGATATGACAAGGATGTGTCCTTTCATATTCCGGACTACACCAAGCCCATCATATTTCAGAGTGCCGGATTCATGTATGACAGTTCACCTGCATCTGTTCCAGATCCTGTTCCACAACAACAACAAATTGTAAAATGCCAACACTATGATCGAGTTGGCCATATGAAAGATCACTATTTTGATCTTCATCCATGCAAGCAATGTGGTCGGCACACTCATTCTTCAAACATATGCTTCAGAAACAAGCCTCCTACAAGAATAAAGATTCATCTTGGATGGATCGCTTCTTGGCAATGGGCATCAACAGCCAAGAAGATATTTAAAACACATGTCAAAACTTGTTCTCAAATATTGATCAAACTTGCAGTTGAGTTTTCGTGATCATCTCACCTTGTCACGACGGGCGGAGGAAAATGGTGGTCATGTACAAGCTTCGACGACGGATCAAGCGAGCCTGAGCCAAAATCTCTCATTCCATGTTCAGAGTTGTAGCCAGAGACACAACAGTTCAAGCGAGCCCGAGCCACAATTCGTCATTCTAGATTTAGAGATGTAGCCAGAGACACGGATGCCCATGAGCATGCCTTCGGTTGGTGGACAACCTTAAACCATCATCTTTGGTTGGTGGATAACCTAAAACCATCACAGGTAGTAGACCTCCCTTCTTTTAGGTCGAAGGTCTCCCTTTCATATATGAAGAACACTTCCTCTAGCAGAAGCCTTCAGCTTAGCAGCCTTCAGCTTCTTGCCAGCTTTGGTTGAGTTCCAGGAAATGCTTCAAAGCATTCCAGAGTTGTTGGTAATCCTAAAACCATCACAGGTAGTAGACCTCCCTTCTTTTAGGTTGAAGGTCTCCCTTTTTATATGAGGGACAATTCCTCTAGCAGAAGCCTTCAGCTTCTTGCCAGTTTTGGAAGAGTTCCAGGAACTGCAACAAGTTTTGCATTCCAGTGTTTGTGGTCATCCTAAAACCACCTCTTTTTTCCAACATTTCAGAGAGTTGATTCAGCCCAAGTGCTGCCATGCATACTTTGCAAATTTGTATTACAACTCTTTTCTTGGACTCACACATACCCCTTCGGATTAAGGGGGGATGTTGGAACACCTAATCCTACATGGGTAGGTGTGGAATGAAAAAAGTCACAATGGAGTCCAAGTGACCTTGGAATATGAAACCAAGAGTCACACCATTGTACTATAAATGTACATCTTTGTATAATGGAAAATAAGAAAGCCTCACGCTTATCCTTCATTGTGTTGAGTCTCTTGTGTGTGTGTGTTATTCTCCTCATACACCATGTGTGGTGTTTTAACATGGTGTTTAACAAGCCATAATTCCTTGAGAAATTAGGCCCCTATGATTTAGTAATTTCTCCAAAATGGATTGTGCAATTCCAAAGGTTGATCATCCGATTGAATGCAACACTCCGTACACTCAAGAATAGTCTACAACCGATGTTACACCGCTTGGAATCCCCACCACAACCAGGGAACTCAAATTCTCTCCGCATGTACTAGATATTTTGGGTTGATCACCGCTAACCGGATGATCACCGAGCTTGACCGGGTCCCAATCGCAAATTGACCTTCCACTAGTTCCTCTAACATTTAGAACTAGTTTAATTGAAAACAACTTGAAATAACCGACCTTGATTGCTACAAATTTAGTAATCACACATAATTAGTCGAACTCTAACTCCTCCAACTTGAATTTAATAACCTAACTGGATGACAAGAGCCATGTCACATCAATTAACTACATCCGAGTTGTTTTTTTATGTAGAAATTTGATTTCATGAATTTAATCAAGGCAAAATCAAATCGAGAATTTCTTTAAGCCGTATGTTTCAATGTGTAGTCTAGGAAAATATATATGATGGGAAATATTTAGACATGGAGGAGTGGATGCTACATTTAATTTTCTAATAGAAAAACAATGTTTTCCCCATAAATATTACTTGAAAATAAATTTCCTATTTATAGATTTGTTGAGAGCCTTAGGAATTGTTAATCACATTTCCTCAAGCATATCGTGCAAGTTTTATCCATGCTAAATATATCAAAATTTCTATGTATATATTACCATATTTTGTTTTATATTTAGCTATATGCGGGTCCCCGTCAACATTTTCATTGCCATGGGCAAGAACAAATGAGGCCATGCTTAGTGCAATAAAGTGTTTCCTCAAATACCCATAGTAAGAAATTTAAAGGTTGTTTCTAGAATTTAATTGTGGAAAGATAGTAAAATTTGAATTGGATGATTTATTTTGATTTTTGGGCAACCTTATAAACAATATGAGAATATAAATAGACAATATATTTTTCCTCGTAAACAAATACTATGCGACAAATGTTAAGCCCTCGCTAATAACAAATCATTTTGTGGAAGAAATTGAGAACGATAATCATGACATACAAGAAGAAGACAACCGTAGCCTAGGAGACACAATTACTCAATAGATATGCTGATAATACCTTTAGGTTGTTATTTTTCCATCACATAACCATGTGAATAATGATGAATTCCTTCCCATCTCCTTAAGGAGAATGATGTGAGGTAACCTAAGGGGCTTGCCCATCATATATAAAAATAATTCCCCTAGTTGTTAGCAATTTCTATAATGGATTATTACACATCATATATCCATAATTTATCTCTAAAATGAATGACAATGATGTTAAGATATTTTTCATAATTTGGTACAATAAAGGAATTAACATTAGAAAGTTGAGTGTTGGAATATTTGCTTGAATTTTATGTAGAAGTTCTATTTCCTATCTATAATTAACCAATCGCTGAATTGATTTTCATATTCACTAAGGGTTTTCAAATAAAAGTAGCGAGTTATGGAAAAGTTATGGACAGGTGGTAAGGCTTTACATTAATTGAAAATAAATATAAAGCCAATTAGTGGCACCGATGGTGTTCACACATAATTATGTTAATATTAAAATATTTTTCATCAGAAAAATTTTCAAAAAAAAATATCCATATGTACATTGAAATTTCCTTTCCATCAACGTGAAATTATGGGTGCTAAAGACAAAAACAAGGCAATTTTTTATTTTCTATGGAAGATTTTTTTTTGATATTATTTTCAAGGTGATAAAGACAAAAATTGAGGCCGAAAGAACACCAGGCAAGGGACGATGGGCAGAATATCGAGGAATACAATACATTCGGAATCCAAAAACCAAAAATGCAGGACTCGAAATGCAACTAATGAACCCCACCCCATATAATTGTGTATATAATTAAGTGAATTGGTGTAAGAGACGATGGGTAGAACACTAGGCACACATTACCTTTCATTTGGAAGTCATTAAAAACCAAATTGGTTATAACTTTAAAAACTAAAAACCATTTAAACCCTAAGAGTGGTAAAGAAATCTTAAGACACTTTCACCCGATTCTCGGGCACTTACTCTCAAGGGAGGGCGCTATGTAGGTCACTTTTGCGGGGAAATTCGCCGATAGGTCGTTTTCGCACCTGGACATTTTCTCAACAAGTTGTTGAAAATGCAACAAGAAAATCTTAGTTTGACTTAGAAGTCATTTTCAAACTAGAGAAAATTAGAATTTCCACACTGCTGAAAATCTTGGAGGTAGTTAATCGAGGTGACATGACACTAGTCACTCTTAACCTTGGCGAATTCGAGTTGGAGGGCTTGATTTCAATGAAGCATTAATGATTTATAATTTGTAGCAATCTAATTCCGGCTTATATTAAGTTGTGCTTGGCTAAACTAGTTCCAACTATCGAGGAACTATGGAAGGTCAACTCTGGTAGTTGCTTTAGTCTAATCTCAGTTGATCATTTAGTTAATCGATAAATTGGCCCAAAATATCTAATGCATGCAGAGAATTCGAGTTACCTAGTTGAGGTGGAGATTCCAAGGCAGGCAGTAACACCGGGGCCAGGACTATTCAAGAGTGTACATAGGTTGCATGCAATCTATGATGATCAACCCGAGGAATTGCACAATCCATTTCGAGAAATACCGAAACAATAGGGGGCTAATTTCTCAAGGAATTGCACAAGGAAATAGGGGCTCAAGAAGAGGCATAAATTGACTAAGAGTGGGTCAGAGCTTCTTAAAGGAGAAGAGAGACATGTTATTCACTCGCAAGGTGTGCTCGCTGAGAAAATCAATTGTAATACATCTCTATTCATCGCATTAATGCAAGCATGCATCGGGGGTTTTAACATTGCTTTCCCCAGAAAAAATGTTGTGCATGTGTGTTATTTCTCATTGCATGCTTTTGATCGATGTTTTAAATTGTGAATTAATTTTAGCGAAACAATATATTAGGTTTGTGATTTCGTTTTTTAAGTGATTTCGTTTTTTTTTTTTTTTTTTTTTATATTTCCCTCCAAGCATTTAATAATTTGGTGAGAATTTAACTGAAGCTTAAAATTCCATGGTTTAGATACGGCGAGCCTTATTTCTCCGCTATTGACCCATTAATGCCCCTTAAGAGTACCACCTGTCCGCATGGTCAGCCGGGCACACTCTACATCCGCATCATCGTGCATGGTCATGGGCATGGGGCAATAAATATCGATCATTTAATACACTTATCGATTAGCATACAAACCACCGCATATGATTATTAGATTCCGTAGCTCTTCCCGAGGTATTTCCCGCTCTAGCTTCGCTACCTCCGCCTTCACCACCTCCGTGCACGCCACCACTGCACCATACGCCCATTTGAATTTAGAAACCATTTGAATTTAAACCCGCTAAAACCCGAACTTGAAGCCCCGCCATTCCTATATTCCAACCTAGTTTGGAAATTTGAAAATTGAAAAAGGCGCGCCATCTTGAAGAATCAGTGGTACATTTTCATTCACTAAAGTTGAAGCTCGGTGTACCAAGATGACTTCGCCCAAATTTACCTGGGTCTATTGAGCGTCCTCGCGTAAGAGGTGCAGCTGAAGCTTTTCTTGCTCTTAGGCTCCCCAATGTGGAACCGCAAAACATACACATTGGAAGTTGCCAAACCAGGGTTTTAGATGAATTCTACACCTCCAAATTGAGGGATATTTAGGTGGAAGAAGACAAAGGCATCATCGTTGAGCCAAAAATCTTAGACATCATATATCGTAAAAACAATGTATGCCAAAGAACATATTTCGATCATCCCTTGGCCTAACAACATCGCGCGGATATCCCGCGTCCGTCAACCGTAATAATAGAGTGCGCACAGAGCTACCTCAAACAACCAACATTTGGATTTTCCTTAACATGATGAATTATTTTTATGGGATTTCAGAATTTTTTAAGATGTTTAGAAAAAATAGTATTTAAATGGGACAAACAGGATTGAGTTAAGATCTTTCACCTTTATTGTGTTGTAGTTCGTCAGGATTTTCTTACCGCATTGTTTCTTTGGATTTTGAAGATTTTCAAGTTTTAATTTTCTCATAGATCTTCATCTATTTAAAGAGGCTCGTCTCGTAGACTTTGTTTATTCCATCTATATCTGTATTTTCTGCATATCATTTAATGACCTTTAGTTATCGCTTTCTACTTTTAGATAGAGGATAATACAACATAGTATATTTTTCTAATTTTTATAGGTGTCTCTCCACTCATTATCACACACACACCACCTTCCACATCTGTCTTTATCCACAGAAGAAACCATATACAACTGCAGAGACCAGCGCTGCAACCTCATCCTTGTAACTGGCTGCAGCCACACAGACTATTTTACACGCTGCACCTAACTCTTGAGCAGCACGTTCACACCTCACTGCCACACTGTTACCACCCAGCTTTCAGCAGCAACCTCATGCCACATCAGTCACACCATGCAGCCCAGCCATCTGCTTTGGCCACAGTAACCCGGTTTATTTTTGTCCCATCGTCATAGTTTAAATTTACTAATGTAGCAGTGGTTGAATGGTAAAGGAATTAAAGGAAATTTCAAAGGAGAGATGTTCAGATTTAGAAGATCAGTGGTGTGGTTTAGGTCATAGAGCAGCAGGAGAGGTTTTAAAATTGAGAACAAAGATTTTTTATTATATAAATTGTTTTTTCAAATTTTTCCTAAACGTTCGCTCATATTATCTAAGATGTGTATAGAGTTTAAGGATAAATAGAATTGTGAAATGGTACCAAGAGATGTTCTAGTCATAATTTGCTGTGAAAAGCTTGTATGCATATCTCACTAAAAACTTAAATTTTAAAGGGCAGTATAAATGAGATAAAGTATTTATAATTACAAGTTTTTTAAGTTTTATATAAAGATGAATTTCTAATTTTTTTTTTTTCAATTTCTAATTTTTAAAAAAATTATATAGGTTGAACGATTAAATTTATTTTTATTATATAATAAAATTTAATTAATATCTATATCTAAATATGTAAAATAAATTTATAATAAAAATTATTATCTTTATTTATATTTATATAATAAATCAATCAATATTGTATCAAGAGGCAAATTTTTTATACGAATACTTAATGCAATGAGAAATATTATGGAAAATATAAAAATCTATATCATAACATTTTTTCTAGCAAAAGAGTTTTTTTAATATTAGTTTACAATTTAATATATTTGTATGAATTTTAATATATATAAAATATTTATTTTTAATTTAAAATACGGTAAATTAAGTTTATGAGATATACACAATGTATAGCAATATCCAATCATGTTTAGGGATGGTGTGACCAAGGTCATAAAACTCTTAACCGATTTTGATAGCTTAGATGTAGTTGGATCACTATTTCTCAAGTCAAAAGTCAAGCAATCATCCGAGCACTCACACAACTTAGCAAACAAAAATAATTAAAATATGTAAATTAAAATGATTTAAAAAATTGTATAATTAAAAGGACCAAAAAAAATTGAGTGCAAAAAGTGTCAAAGCATTAGAGATACTTATGTTATGATTTGTGCTTTTATAATATTTTTATAACTACGTAATATTTTATGTTTATTATTTTAGTTTAATAAATTGAGAAGTAATGAGAAAATAAAATTATAAAATTTTTAATTTGCTTTATTTAAAATTGGAAATTTTTTTTTATAGAGTGAGGCTTGTGTATATAGAACTTGGTTTCTTAAATAGTTAGGTATATAAATTAAATTACTAGTAATATTGAAAAGCATTAGTTCATACTAAACAACAAAAGGCTTACTTCATCATGGTGTCATTTTTTAAATTGGTTTTTTTATTGTATATATGGATTTAACACCATGAAAACCCCGGAGCATTTTCGATTAGCAGCAGTTCACCCATCAAACTGCCATTTCAATGAATCCATGCCAATTCTAGACAAAATAGATCGTAAAAATAAAGTGGAAAACTTTTTCAAAAAGTCGACTAAAAACAACTTGCTTCATCACATATCAAATTGGTATAGTTAAAAAAGAATAATAAAAGTTAACTAAACTATAACTTTGTTTAAAATAATAATAATAATTATTAATGATAAAAATAATTAATATATATTAAAACATATATAGTTAAAAAAATAAAAATTAACCATGATCTCTAAATAAAATTTGTTATAATAAAAATTCAATACCACAACTTATCAATACCACATACCCCCGGCAAAACAATAACTCATTTCATATAAAAATTGCTAATGATTTTTTTTTTTTTAATATGTAATTTAATTAAAATGGAAAAAAATATAAGTCACCCATCAAACCGCACCTCTCGCGCGAGGACACTCAATAGGCCCTCGATGGGTCAAGCGAAGTCATCTTGCTGAAGCTTCAACTTTAGTGAATGAAAATGTGTACCACCCGATTCTTCAAGATGGCGCGTCGTTTCAATTTCAAATTTCAAACTACAGTTGGAATATAGGAATGTATGCTTCAAGTTCGTGTTTTCAAGGGTTTCTAAATTCAAATGAGCGTACTTGGCTCGGTGGTGGCATGCCTAGAGGTGGTGAAGGCGAGGGTAGTCGACCTAATTTTAAAATACTCTCAGAAGAGTCACGAAATTGTAATAATCATATGCTGGTTCAGAGTGATGGTCAATAAGTGTATTAAATGATCAATATTGCTTGCCCCATGCCCATGCCCATGCATGATGATCCGTTGCATGCAGAGTGTCCTTCGCCCCTCGACTCACGTACACCGATGGTACTCTTAAGGGGGCATTAATGGGTCAATAGCAGAGGAAATAAGGCTCGCCGTTTATCAGCAGTGTGGCCACAAAGTAATCATGTTAGACTCTCGTCCTGTCCTTCCGTACTGGGCCTTTTCACGTGTGCAAGGTATTCATCTCCACCGTTGAATCCCAAATACTAAAATGTATTTTCTAAATTTTAATTAATCCCAAACCCTCACTGCGCTAGATTTCAATTCATGTCAAATCGCCGAATGCATTTGCTTGGAATAGGCTCTTTATTTTGAATGTGGTGTTCTAATAAATTTTGGGTAAGGTTCCGCAGATGACCATGGAAAACTGGGCGTGTTGAAGAAATATGGGGGCGTTGAAGAGTGGAATGGGTCCGCCGATGTTGTGACAGATCTCGCCCACCTGCATTCTTCACCGTTAGAGAACGTAATGGAGGATAGTAGAGGATGTTGCAAGAAAAAATGGGCAACTCCGTCGTAGGCATTACTTTTCGAATGTCGATGAAGTAGCAGCTCATTATTAAATGAAACATCAAGCAACACTTCTAGTACCAGCCTCTAATTCTACTTTTTTCTCTTCTTCCGCCTCGTCCCCTTGGTTTCAAGGAAGGATGCAATGTCATATTTTAATATACCGCAATGGAGGAATACGTACATTTGCGGATGCACTTGGTCTCTATGAATTTGTTCTAGAAAGATAACTTATCACCATCGAAGTCACATTAGAAATGGGATATGTCTCCAAATACAAGGTCTCATGCCGAGGCATTTGAATGTTTTGATGTAGAAGCCCTTGCGCTGGAGCCCCGTAATGCTTGTGCTCTCACGCACTCGTGGGAGTTTTTTACAAAGATGAAGGACACTTCTAGATGCGTAGAGGTTTGTTTCTCACATCCGACACTATTTTGTGTTTTTTTCATTTTTCCGTACTTAGTTTTTGTGTTAATTGTTTGCTTGAGCTTCTTTATAGTAGTAAGTTTTTATATTGTATTTTTAAACCGAATGCATTTGAATATTACCAGCTTCTGCTAACTACAATATATCTACGAGAACTATGGTACATGTTGCTCATCGTTTCTCAAGGATGAAGTATATAAAAAATTTGTGATTGTTTCTAATAGTTTGAATGGTTTTCAAGTTGGAGAAGAACAAGATTTGCCATTTGTTGCAAAATAATCCACCTAAATGTAGTATTTTAGAAAAGCTAATGCTTTTGGCAAGTATCGGTTTCCTTGGGATGAGATTGGGCAAGCTATGCCGCACAAAGCCTCAACTTTATAAGTGATGAAGCTCAGAGACAACACCGTATTCTACAAAGGGATGTTCGTCAAACTCGGGGACTAAGAAAGGAAAATATAGGTAACATTATTTTAAATTATCTTGAGATTTCTTAGATGGGACCCAATAAAATCCATGGCAGCATAACGTAGATTTTGCAAGCGTTGGTTTGGATCAAAAGGAGATGACAAAGAAAGATTTGAGTCATCCTCGCTATTTGCATGAGAACTCGATCAAGTTGACTTCAAGATATTAATTGGGTAATCGGGCTTCGAGAAGTAGGGAATTGTTGTGTCTATCGTAGAACATCTAAAAAAAACACAATGCTCATGACTCCATTGTCTAAGGTTTTCTTCGTAAACATTTCGAATATCCTTTAGGACAATCGTAACTTGTCCATAAAAGAGATGATCAAGTTGTTCGTGGCTCTAAAAGAGAATATTTGAAAAGCACAATGCATGTGACTCGATTTTCTAAAGTTTTAAAAAAATTCAGAATATTCTTTCTCTTCGAGGATCATAACTTCTATGTAGAAGAGATGATCTCAATGTTTATGATGCTAAGCTCGTAGATTCACTAGGCACCCAAGAAAGAAATATCACTAAAATTTTACAAGAGTCAATTCAGACACAAGCCAAACCTTTTGGTTGAAATTAGGCTTGATACATTTGCAGAAATTTGCTGAAATAATGATTAATTATTCATCGAGACTATCCCGATCACATACACCAAATTATATGCAACACATAATCTCTTCCACTCGTATCATCACACATGCTAATTAAAACAAGCGATAACACATCAAATCATCATACACATTAACACAGTATATGGG
The DNA here is from genome assembly GCA_034641835.2 of Pinus albicaulis. Classification (NCBI taxonomy): domain Eukaryota; kingdom Viridiplantae; phylum Streptophyta; class Pinopsida; order Pinales; family Pinaceae; genus Pinus; species Pinus albicaulis. Next base: position 82,579 of record JAXQQM020073554.1, on the reverse strand, counting down.
GAAAGCTTATAGCTGAAAACCCCGCAACTATTGTGTATATTATAATGAGAACCATGTAACAAACTCAAGACAATACTCCTCACAAGTACTCGCACTATCTCATGAAGTTACACACAAACTAGCCCGCTCAACAAAGTTACCGGTTCAAAACTCACCGCCAATTGCCTTGCTCTATTGCGTAATCCAAAGCCCTATTTCATATAGAGATCCAAGGTTCGACCCTCTTGATTGACAACAATAATCATCATGGGAAATTCTCTCCAAGTGTGGTGCAAATCTCATGCACAACTGATGTCGCCACCGATAGCTAACTCCACCCTTTCATCTACCTCTTTCATCGGTCTCCACCGAACCGATCATGCAATCGTAGTGAATCGATGTGTTCTTGAGTTGAATAATGAGTTACTAATTAATGAATTAAATAATATTTAATTCACTCCACTCATAACTAATTGATTAGCTAGTTAAACTAATCTCAACTAGTTCAACTCAAAATAAACAACACAACTCCACTAGCCGTCTCATTAACTCCACCAACCGCTCACTCGAAGTCCTAATCAAGTCAACCATGCATGATGCCATCAAACCCTTGGGAATAGCGTAATTCCTCTATCGATGCATGAGCCACTTCCAAGGCTCCGAATCGAAGTGCTCCAAGAGAGTAAAATGTCGTTTAGAGTCCAAATATTATTAAGGGTAAATAATATTGGACCCCCTATTTTTAGGATAGGCAAGCCTAAAAATAGACTTCGACCTATCGACTCCATAGGTCAAAAAATAGAGGTCTATCTATTTACCAACATGACCAACACTCCAAGAATAAAATACCGCAACCCCCGGACCATGCTCCATATGTCTAAAAAATGTACATAGTCTAAAAATAGACTTTGCGCCAGAATTTGCCTACTGTGCCCACTTAGTGAAGGCGACTTCATTTCACTAAGCTCCATCATCTCGTCGCATTCTCAACAACATTACCCCGAGTCGACGTTCAAAGATGCTAGAATGATCTGCCAGGAGGCAATAAGCCGGCAGAGAGGTTAAGCTGTGTTTTGAGACTTGTGTTACCTTTCAATGATGTTTGTCAAATGGTGAGGACAAGACCAACATTATTGAGTAGAAGTTCAGATTTGATCCAAAAAGAAATTTGATTTTTTCTTTGTAGTACCGCATTTAACCCACCGCAGTTCTTCCATCATTTCCAAAATATTTCACCTTTTATTCTCGAGGGTAGGATCAAACCAAGATACAAATATGCTTGGCTTAAGAAAAACAATTTTCTTAAGAAAGAGTGTGGTGCCTATACGATATTTACACTACCAGAGAGAATATTTATTTAACAATACGTTAACTCCGCCACCCCGAAGGGAGTAAGTATTTCGCCTGCAAGCTTGATAAAGTAATGTCCAGACTCCATTGTCTAAGGTTTCTTCGTAAAATCTTTTGACCCCTTTTTTGAGGACCTCTAACTCCTCCGTAGAAGAGATGATCTAATGTCGAAGATGCTAAGTTAAGCTCATATAGAAATGTGAAAATTACATGATCTCAATTTTGAAAAAGAAGAAGACTATGTCGTACCCCACATTCTATTGACACAATTTTTTGGGATGCAAACATTAGACCAAAGGGAATTTTCAATCAATGTCAACTTTTCAAAAAATTATTTTTAATGTACCAATCCTTTTTAAGGAATCCCTACATGTTATCATATCAATCAATGCTGATGCCATGGCATGGACATCTACTAACTCATGGGGTCACACTTCTACAAACGTATTGTAAATTTTTGTAGATGTTCTATGCTTGATGCAACTTTACTTTTATACTCGATATCAAACAACAATCCCATAAACAAGAAAGTAAAATGATGATAGAACATACCAATAGATCAACAGAAGACAAGCCAAAAATACACTTAACTTGATCAACAAAATATATGTGATGTGGTGCGTTACGACGGTCAACATTATGCTTCAACTAGCAAAGTCTTTGCACGGTCAGCCAACCCTCTCGGACAAATCTATACAATTAACCCAAAGTCAAAAAAATTCAATGCTATGCAGTCAATGGTCAACGCAAAAATAGCATCAGCAAAAGTCAATGCAGCCAGGTCAAAGTCAATGTTCAGCCTCGATTTTTGTGCCAAAAAGTACGAACTACAGAAATTGGAATTTTGGGCAGTTAAGTTGACCATGCATTGACCAAAGTCAACATTGGTCAAATATGCACTGAAACCCTAGGTCAAATATAGAAAATTCTTTGTTGCAATTTCCCACGTGTGAAAGAAGAAGAGCCTCCAAAATGATGATCGAACCAATCAAATGCAGAGAGAGAATGTGTGATGAGTGATGATGAAAATGACCTCCAACATTGACTAATATACATATAAAGAATTATGGCAACACATCATTGGAACCAAAAAGCCTACATTACAATTCTGGCCAACCTTGCACATAAGTGGAATTAATTCAAAATAAATGTTCTGCTCATCGAATCAAGATGATCTTTAGATCGATCTTGCACCTCTCCGAAAGAGGAATCCAATAAAAATGTTGGCATCTTCGTCTGAGCATCACAACATGGAGTTGGGACCTAGTTCTCCAAAATTAACACTCCCCTCTCAACTAGGAGAGAACTCCATCACATGTGCCATCAGGCATGACACATCTTGTATAGAATTTCTTTATTTGGCTTGCTATTTGAACAAAAGGCAGACACAAAGACATCACTTCTGGTTAATAATCAGCTCGGTCTGTTCTCTGCAGGACTCGAGTCACATACCAACCCGAAGTTGGTTTAACTGACCCGAAGTCAGTTGGAGGTTCGAAACCTCACTAGACTTGATCCCAGATCAAGTAGTTGGACACGTGCCATCATAGACATAGAGAGTACAGAAATCTCCAATGCGTCCATCGGTCTTTGCTACTGGTCTCTAGCTTTTCCCACCTCATTAGCCAAATGAGAGGTACTTCCCATGAGTCCAGGACTCCATGGGTAGGATGCATACTGGGCACAGATCAAAGAGAGGTGAACCAACTCAATATCATAACGGTGGGGCAGAAGCACACGAGTTAGAAAGTATGTGCTTGTTAATGACACTTGTCGAGAAGCTATCCCCAAAGCCCCTAGAGCTCCCAGAGCTCATCGTCCAACAAGACCCTCAGAATAGGGTCGTTCCACGATTCCAAGATTCTCACGGAAGGTAGGAACTTGACCTTCCCTAAGGGCTTAGTAAGAATGTCCGCGACCTACTCATCAGTTCCTATATGGTCGAGCCTTACAATGCCTCGTTGTACCATATCCCGGATAAAATGGTACCTAATATCAATATGCTTGGATAGATACTGATGAAACACAAGGATTCTCTAACAAAAAAATCCCTCTTTTTATCGCAAAGGATAACGGTGGTATCTGAAAAATACCCAAATAGCTCATTTGAAAAGGTTTCTGACAAATTTTTTTTAGGACGAGCCATACTAAACTGCAACATGTTGACCTTCCCGATTACTTAAAAACCCGCCGGATGCAGCCATAACCATCGAATGTCAAAAGCGAGATCCAGTGTGAAAGCAACGTCAGATGTGTACGCAATCCCACATAACTTGCTAGCCCAATCGGCATCAGTATATCCACGGAGTATCACACTCCCGGCAGTGTATCTCAGCCCATGGTTTATCGTGCCCCGAAGATATCTCAAAAGATTCTTGGCACCAACCCAGTGAAAATGATGAGGCTCAACCATCTGTTGACTCAAAGTGTTCACTGCAAAACATATGTCCGGACGTGTGTTCACTAAGAACATCGAAGCTCCTATGAGTTGACGATACTCAGTAGGATTGGCCAAGATAGGCCCAGTAGCGCTGCCACTCAACTTCTTAAAGTTGGGCTCACATGATGTCAACTGAGACTTATAGTCCACCATTCAGTCTCTTCAGTGACTTCACAATATAACAGCAGGAGAAAATTTTGTCGGTCTCTACCATCGGACCAAGGCCTAAAGGAAGCTGACACATCGATTACTGGGTCCTTCATCTCAGAGACATTGTCGAGCTCCCTCTTTGCTTTGCAGAATATAGGAGGAATTAACACTTATGGGAAAGAGATAATCCACATGACCAGAATGAGAGGGCTTTTCTCTTATCGTGCTTTAAAGGTAAAGGTTTGGATCAACAAATATGAGGTGAAGCCGCTCTTCATCAGAGCGCTATCTATCCTGCCTATTTCAAGCCTTGGGGGGCTTGCTTCAACCCATAGAGGGATTTATTCAACCTGCAAACATGGGTGTCTCTATCTTGGACTTCGAACCCAGAGATTGCTCCACATACACCTCTTCCTTTATCACACCATGCAGAAAGGCGGTCTTTACATCCATCTGATGAAGATTCCATCTTTGCGTAGCAAAAAGGGCTATGATAGATTGGATGGTGGTATATCGGGCCACAGGTGCAATTATGTCATCATAGTCTACACCTTCCTTTTGAGAGAAGCCATGGGCTTGAATTTTTCAGCACTACCATCAGATCCATGCTTGATCTTATAGGGCCATTTCGAGGTGACAAATGCTTTGTCCTCCGATCTCAGAACCACATCCCAGACATCATTCTTCATAATGGATTCAAATTATTTATGCATAGCATCCTTTCAAACTTGATGCTTAATGGCTTCCTCAAAAGATCCAGGCTCAGATTGTACGTTTGTACTCATGGCTGCTAGATACCCTTGGTATCTATTCGGCTTCTTGCTTTCACGAAATGTCCCCCTTGGGGCCATATGTCTCTCGACATCCTTGGGAGTATCCCTGAGCCATGAGGGTCTTCTCTTCATTGAAGGAGGTGGATCAATAAGTTCCATCGGTCCTTCAACATCGAGAATCGTCTCATCCTTTGGTTCTTCCTGATTTCCAGACCTTTCTTTAGATTTGATAATGACTTAAAAATTTGACAAGATCAACCAAACCATGAGCCACCATATAATTTTTCAAAGGGAACTCAAGAAGGGGGACTAACAATCTTGTAGAGTTATTGGCATAAAAATATCTACTAAGAAAAACATTTGATAAAGGGATAAGAGAACTTCAGGTCTTTGGAGATTCTTCATTGGTACTGAAATGTTCACAACATTCCTAAGACGTAACATATCGACTTGTTGGAAAATACAAATCACCCGAAGGAGATCACCTCTATTTTCGTGAGGTTCACTATAGCTCATGTCTTCCTAGAGCTGAATGAGAAAGCCGATAGCCTGTCTAAGGAGAGTCTCCTCTTAGAACTTAAAAAGCTGCATTCCCTAGAGGCGGATAGGGACACTTCAACTAAAAGTCAGTCATCCATACAATTTATTTGCTATCATTTTTTCATATGTACAAATCACTGTATTTGTAAGGCATGGAAATATGTGTGAACAATCATAATTTTTTGTTTTTGAGTCAGTTTTCCTGATCATCCATGGGATGGAATAGTCAAAACTTTATTTGCAAGTATGATAATTCATTATTTAGCATGAGGATTGGGGAACATTTAGCTGAAAAAGGTGAAGATTTTTGGCTCTGGTGTTGCTGCTCATGAAGAAAGCATTTTTGTTTCCATCTTGGCAATAATGATGCAATCTTTAATTCCAAGTATTGTTAAAAAACAAAGCTATACAAGCGAAACACTTGAACTTGAACCATTTTTCCAATTCTACTATTCTATCTTTACTTTGGGATGAATAGGTTATTTTATCTAGAGTTGTGCCAAATCTCTTGACAAGTGTTTAGTAAAATGGTAAGACATGATGCATATTATAGCAGGCCACAAATAACATTCAAGGACCAGTAGTTTATGCGGCAGAGTCTATGTCAGGGAAACTAGTGGATCATGACAAGTCCGTTAAAAAGAGCATGCATATGATATATCAAGAGATCAAGCTTCTAATCAGCCCTTGAGGAACAATTGCATGGCACTTCTCATCAAATTTGGATAGAAAATGCAAAACTAATTGCCAGACAATAACACTACATAAAAAGAATGATAAGAGATGACTGTGGAAATTGAGAAGCATAGCAATACATAAACAGAGACAACAGGTTGAAGCTAAGCAACCCATGTAAGCCATTTTAGAAGAGGAATAAAAGAAATTGTTCATTATAAAGGAGACACCTCTATTGCCAAGAAATATCATCATCTACTATGAAATGTATGAGCCATAAATTTCCCTTAAATTCTAGGGATTTGTGGTGTTGGATGTGATATTTCCAAAGGAAAACCATAATTTATATTTCAAAGCTGCATTGGGGGAAGGTACCAGCCACTAGGCAGAGCCATAATTTCTATTTCAAAGCTGCATGGGGGTAAGGTACCAGCCATTGGGCAGAGTTTAAGTCCATATACTCCCTCATAAATTATTGACAAGCCTAACTTGTTTTCCATCTCTGCAACCTTGGCTAAATGCTTATGGCTAAAAACAACACTCCAATGATTATTAGTATTGCCAAGAACCATTACTATTGTGTTCTTCTTAGCTACTATTTCAAGGTGTTCTAAATTAACTTCCCAATTTCTTTCTGTAAATAAAATTATATTTCTTGGCTTCAATGCCATTGTATGCCAGCAATGCTTCATAAATTGGATACCATAGTCTTGGCAACAAAATTTTTGCATCTTTACAGCCCTAGACTACAATAGTTACATACATGGCTTGTCTACAACCACAGGTTAAGTGGACATCATCTACAACTAGCTGGTAAGGAAGTTCGGGGGAGAGATACCTTGCCAATGCCACTTGTCCTCACTTTAGACCCATTTTGTAATAGTCTATTGTAGACAATCTTTGAATTTCTTGCACATATTTCATGGGGATCCACTCTTTTTGGATGTTGCTAACTTTGTTTGAGCAACTTTTCCCTAAGAAGTTTGTGACAGTTAGCATAGAGGTTTGATACATTAGAAAAGTGTCCATTCTGGGCACTTTTCTTAGTAGCAGAGGACATCTTGGAGGTGAAGCTATTTGTCAAGGTATCCCCTTTGTTATATTCATGAGTATGGAACATAAAGAAGTATCAAGACCTTGAGTATGGAGCACCTGCTTCTATTTAAGGGTATTCATCAGTTTTCATGTTAGAAGAAATGATAATTGGGAGCACTTTGGAAAAGGAACGTAGAACCAATACTGCTCTGAGAGCATGACTAGATTGTTATCGAGCAAAAGAATTTGAATCACAGCTTGGTGCGATTATTGTCTTTAGCTAAGAATCAACTGCATATGATTTTGAAAGCCACTGGAGCAACTTCAACCCTTACACTAGTCCAACTCCTTTGTACCAAATAAGAATGACTGAACATTGAATGATAGTATAATCTGAGAGCAAAGGAAATCAACAATATAAATTTTGGAGTAATCTGGGCATTTGCACACAAAGATATACCTGCTAGGCTGCCACATCTCCAATGGAAAAGGTACTTCTACTCAAATAATTTCTTTTGGTAATTATCTCTAGTGATGCCCCTGTACATGGAGAACCTAAATTCAGTAGATTATGAATGCTATAATAATTCAGAGAGGTTGGGCATGATTTTTGTCAGGATAAACCACAGATATCAGGCTTCCATAGTCCTGAGAACTACATGTAGAACCACAGTGTAGGCTATTAGTATTAATTTATAAAACCATTCTCCATAAAAGAAGGATGTCCCTCAACCTAGGGTTCTCTTTGGCATTGGAGAATGTGCTAATGGGTCCTTTGCTTGCATGGTTTCTCGTCTCCTTAGAAATCCTAAAAAATGTGCACGTTGACCATGTCAAAGGGCTCCACACACTACCTGTCCTCATAGTGGAGCACGCTAAATAAGGATAACAAGCTCCATCAAACTTGTAATAGATACACAACTCAAAGTGGGAGTGCTACGAAAATATACTCATGAAGGCTTCAAAGGCAAAGGGATTTCAAGGAATTTTAACCCCTAACTAGATGTAATCAAGCCCATTCTTTGCCTACCAACCAATCAAGGAAATCCTTTATCAATAACATTGAGTTATGGCCATTTGAAATTTTGACCTGAAGGTTTCACATTAAAATTGCAGGCAATTCATAGTGTGTTCCAAAGTTTGCTTCTCTTCAATGATGGTTAGGAAAGAACAATCTGCGAAGTGTCTATTCAGTTGTTGATCACCTTTAGGACTAGGAACGGGTGTATCTTTGATTAGGCCCTATCTGATTTTTCTTTGAATGGGATAAATAAGGGCTTCAACAACTATTACATAGAGGATCAAGGCCAACAAACACCATTTCCAGATATATTAAAATTACTCTATCTCTTCAAATTTGGCCTAATTGATGCAAAGGCAAGTTGTAGCCCATGAAAATAAAGTTCCAACTACATTAACAAAAAATGTATCAAATTCAAGCACCTTCAGCATGGAGAGATTGAACAACCATTCCACTCTACCAAAGGCTTTTGCAGTTTACCTTTATGAAGAGGGCCTTCAGGCCTTGGCTTCTAACTCATTCAATGCCTTCCCAAACAGCGATCACATCATCCCAAATGTATCTGCCTATAATAAATCCCATCTATTTTGCTACAATGATTTTTGACAAGATATGTTTTAGCTACAAAGCAAGCTCTTTGGCTACAATTTTATAAGGTAGATTAAGTAAAGTTATCGGTACTAGCTTGTGATTAATAATGGGTCTCCCGGCTTAAAGATGAACTTGATCAATAACTTGTTGATGTCGGTACCTTGTGTATGTGTCCATAGTACATACAAATACGTTATACACTTGAATAAAAATTTGGCCCAAGAAAGCCGCAAGTGGCTTTGTAAAATTTGCATAAATAACCATCCTAGCCAAGGGACTTATCATCGACCATTTCCCTAAGGGTCATTGTCAACTCATCTAATGTTGATTTTTAATCACATGATCCTTATTGTTCTTGCATCGATTTTTTGGGAATTGCATCAATAAATGTTTGCATGACTACCTTTCTTTTCTCCATGATATCCTTGAGATTGAAAAACTATTTTATAGTCACTAAAAAACTCTTTCTCTATATTTACCTGATCAATTATTTTTAATTTTGTTATTTTAAGCCTTGATGTGTTCCACTACATTGTAGTTGAGGTCTATGAAGAAGACCTTGGTTGGCCTATCTCCTAATTTAAGCAAGTGAAGTTAGGGTCTGATTTCGGCTCCCCTTGCTTTGTATGTCTCTTTCACCTTTAGTCAATGTCTCCATGTAACCACCCTAGCTTGGCGCTGCTCACTATAAGGGTTATTTTTTAACATCCTTAACACTTGTACCAACACATCCAGGACTAATTACGCTTTCTTCTTCTCAATACCACCAATCCTCTATTGTATCCCCTCAAAAACATAGTTAATCTTCTAACAGTATCCACCAACCAAAGAATCCAGCCTTTGTCTTGACCCCCAAGAGTCAAACTCCAAATTTTTTTGATAGCCTTAATGCATGATTCACACTTCAAGTTAGAGATATTCAACATGAATGACATGTTCACATCAGATACAGATCTAGCCGTATCCAGCTCGCCTCAATATTCAATGCACCATGTAGATTAAAAGTATTGTTAGACACAGGAGCACACAGAATCAATGAGTCAACTCCACCCCCACCTATGTTGTATAGTGCACCTCACTTCTCTCATTTCAACATGCCCCATTGCAAGCAATAAATCTTCTTTCTTTTCCAGGCAGCTAACGCAACAGGATAACATGAAATTTCTAACATATATGTCCAATTCATTAAACTTGAAACATTGTTGAATTGATACTACAATGTTCAATTCATATTTTAGCATCAAGGGAAAGTACCTAGCTACACAAGTTCCTAGTATATTTTCCAATAATTTTCCTTGAACATCTTGGAAAGTCCATAAATAAAGAAACACAACATAATTAAAATCTTTCCAGAGTAGCAATGTTGTAATCACCATATAACACATATACCTCATAAAGAAGCAGTGTCAATGTCAATATCTGGAAAGTGTCCCAACAAACATTTCAAAATGAGGGGCACCATTTTAACCTTGTAAAGGCCATAAAAAAGTGCTAATTCCAAACAAAAAATTACAAGTACGGTTCAACTTGGAAGAGAAATAACATCAAGAATATTTGTTGTTTGACTGATTTTACCAACAATCTAAGAAAAGGTTAGGAAGGTTGTATTTTGAAATTGTGACCTAATGTGGGTGTATGCAGGACATTCTAGAGTGTTTTTCATCTTCAAACCTCTTAGTATCACAAAGATGATAAATTCACGATGTTTTAGGAATTGTCCAAAGCCCTGTTTCACTATGGAGTTCATGAACACAAGTTTCAACTAAAACCAATGCAGTTATTCCATGCAACAACACTTTCTCCCATCCATATATTTTCTGATCTAATGTGGGTGTACACAGTACATTTTAAGAGAGTGCTTTTCATCTTGAACCCTCTTAGAATCACCAAGATAACAAATTCACAATATTTTAAGAATTTTCGAAAGCCCTGTTGCACTATGGAGTTTGTTAATACAAGTTCCAACTAAAACCAATGCAGTTATTCCATGCAGCATAGCTTTTTCCCATCCAAATACATCCAGTACTAAATATTTAAAACTCCCCTTAAAATCATTGTTTTCCTTCTCTTACAAACAAGAAAATGCTAAATTAGTCTGTACAATATACCAAAATTAAACTGAACAACGAAACTATTTGCAAACCATTATGGTCTGTATAGAAGAATCACTTGCTTGTATGAGACCAAGAAGGTTAAGCATGGGTCACCACTAGTGCTAGGAGAGTGAATGCCATTAACTGTTAGAATATCTATCAGGTTCATAAGTTTATAACCTATGTATAAAACAATCCAACTAAAACTTGCCTGTATGTTGTTGCATGCCAAATACGAACAGTACCATCTTCTGAACCAGTGATGATGATAGGAAGTTCAGGGTGAAAACATACTGCAGATACATTATGTGTGTCCTTCCAGATTTTGGGGACAACTTTTTTTCTGGTAGTCCCAAACCTGATGACAGCACACCAAGAAATTTAAAGGTAGGCCAATTTTTTTAATGATCAAGACAAGTAGTAGGGGTAAATCAATTACATCTCTAGAGAATCTATATGTTTGAGCACCTTTGCTGTGTGATCATCTGAGTCAGTAATAAGATATGGTCTGTCACCTCCTGTGAAGTAATCAACACAGTTTACACCCTTTAAGTGGGCATCGAGAGTAAAATTTGGTTCTTGCAAGTCCAGATTCCAGATCTGATTGATGCATTCAGGTTAAAATAAATCAATATGAAACAAATTATACAAGGCTTTAACATTTTAGGATATCTAAATTCTAATTTCCACTATCTAAGAGAAGTAACAAATTTGAGTGTTCACCAAGAGGAAAAAAGATGAGATTCCTAGGTGGATAATTTATGCCAGAGTAAAGCTTAAGGCTATAAACTTGGGATTTACCAAAGAGCACTACCTCCCACCTTTATAGTACGGTCTAGTGAGGCACTTGCAAATGTATTTGTATCCTTGGGATTAAACGCGACTTGCATCACATAGTGTGAATGACCTTCAAATATTTGAGTACATTGCCAACCTTTATCCCAGTCCCAAAGCTTGATTAGCATGTCATCAGATGATGACAGCACATATGGCAGAGTTGGATGAACACTCACACACCTGATATAATCAGTATGTGCTTTAAATACTTTCACCTTATCCATGGTGTTATAATTGTAAACACGGATAATCATGTCATCTCCACCAGCTACAACCCAATGTTTGCATGCTATGAACTTGGCAGACCGCACTGCAAATAAGAACTAGTATTAGAATATGTATCATGCACTTCATTGACAACATATAGATTCTGCTATGCCAATATGATGTATAGAACATGTTTCTACTGTGAATACCTGGAAGTTCTGTGACTTCAAAAGACTTTGCCAAAGTTTTCCATAAATAAGATTCAACTTAAATTAGGTTTATACAGAGAACTTAATTTCTGAAGGAAGTAATTGTAGATATAATTCTGTCACGCTAAAAGAAATACATTACCAAGACATTGATAGATAACAAGAATAAACCATGATAAATATGGCATAGGTATGCATCTATGTAATCTCAAAGAAACATTGTTATCTCATTCTTTTCGAGTCAAAAAATCAAAATATAATATTAATCTTAAACTTCTGAACTATGTCTAAATATGTCTTCTTCCCTTAGAGTAATTTGAATCTGCCAAATCCAACAATTCTGCATTGTTGGGTAGTCTTTAAGCAATATTTCGATTCTTTCATTAGGAAGAGCATGCACGACAAGACCAGCATAAGCTTGACTTCTGCATTCCCATATATGCTAAAGAATGGTTAGTGTATATATTATGCTGGTTAAGTTTGTCAGAATGGTAAATATGCACTGAAAAGATGGACTTAGTGAAGGCCTATATGATATAACATTTTCACTAGAATAAATGAATTTGTGTGATTTAACAAAACCTATGGAGGTGGAGCTAGGAAAAAAAAGGTACTGTGCAGTTGTCATCTAATAATGACTTACTTCTAACGCTATTCTTTACATAAAAGTTTAAAACTTCAAATTTACAAGCTCCATCTCAGGCAACATATTAAACACAAGCAAATGACAGACTAAAAACACATCCAATTCCAGATTCCAAACTACAAACACATCCACCATCTCAGATGAGATTAGCAAAGTTGCACCATAACAGAAAATTATCAAAGCCTTTATTTCCTCCCTGAAAAGGTTTCTTCAATAGAACTAAATACACATTTGATGCACTTAATATCTGAGGCAAATCAAAATGCAATCTTTTAAGCACCACGAAGTATTGCTATTGTTTCACTTTCAAAGGTTGCTGTCAATCTTACCAATACTATTCTCAACAACACTTTCTTATCATCAAAATAAGTGCTTCTATCTAGGAAATCAGTTTTTCTTAGTCTTCTTAATAGGCTGTGTCCTGCTTTATTATTCAAGTACAAAACTTGTCATTTAGTAAACCATCAATAATATCTGTTTCTGCTATAACAAGCGCAAATTCACGATTCTAAGTTCAGAAAATCCTACCATTTGCTGCCATGTGTGACATTGTTTTGAAGAAGGGTTTGATGGGTTTTCTGCGTGAGTCCAATAGAACAGATAGGCGGATCTAGCCTCTACAGGGAAGCTTCCATGGACAAACGAATATGAAAGAAGAATACTATATTTATGTCAAAATGGGGAGAAGCCCAATAATTGCATTTGCAATGGGTGTAATCAAATTTATCAATCTTATAACTCAAAGAAAAGAGGGACTGCAAAGCATGGTCGATCTTATAGACATTCTTTAGCCCTGCAGCCCGAATCACATTTACATCTGCCCAATGCCAAACCGAATGATCCCCGCAGAGAAAAATATAGATGCTATTCGGATGGTTAGCCGTTGACAAGGGTTCCATTCTTGCATTTTTCTCGCCCACTTGTATTGGCCCATCATTATTGCATGAGTTCAAAAGGATGGACTGTGTGCAAGTCCCCTATCATTTTAGTGGAATGGATACTGCTCAAACTTGGCACCATAGTCTGTTCTTTGCAGTGAAGCTCCCTATACACACTTGTTTGTCAAATCTTTTTGGAAAAAATGGCGTGTTTCCATAATATTCTCTTCTTCTTTTTTCTTTTCTAAATGGGAACCTTTGTGTTTATGGATGATAAACCCTCCAACTCTTCCACATTTGCAAAGAATGGGTTGTTGGTAGCTAGCCAACAGTTATTGCAATTATCTGCTTCAAGGGCTAAACAATACAATCATTAATTGGCACAAGGTCCACGGTTAATAGGCATATCCAGCATACCCCATGCAAGGGAGGAGAATTCATGTGAGGATTGTCAGAACAACTGCTCCAAGTTGCCACTAGACCACAGCCTAATGTGCATTATTATCCTTTTGCACAAAGTTAAGCACATTAAGGATTATGCTTTTTGATACACATTATATTTCTCTAAATTTAGACTTCTTATTAGGAGAAGTGCGTCCCTTGTTTGAAACTCAGTTCTTCCTCGCTGTTCTCCCTCATCCCCTTGATTATGCATACTGTGTTTTCTTAAAATATTTATGAATGGGACAGTCAATGCTGCATTACATTCTGGCCTTCTCACAGAATTTTGGGGCTTTTAGTTATAAACAGAGCAAAGTTTAAATGTTCTAGGAGTCTTTTAGAATTATGAGTGAAACATAATTTTAAATATTTTTGGAGTCTTGTGCATTTTATTTTTGTTTTCAGAATATATAGAAACCTTAATGCCCTTGCTCGAAAAATCCAGAGTGCCTCATTTTTTGGATCATTGATTCAGATTGACATTCTTGATTTCCATAGTAGACATAAGAGGTTCATTTTTATGTGCTGATAACACTTTAGAATGTAAATGATTTGCAAATATGACTAGGTTCTTTCCTTTGAGATTGTGCGAAAGGATGGATTTTTTAAACTTGTTGTAAACAATTTGGCTGAATAAGAAACTTGGATCCTTGTTACAAAAATTAAATATGTCCTACTAATGGTATAAATGATTGGAAACTACAGCTACCAAAATTGATACCAAAGATGTCTTATTAAGGGTATTAATGTTGGAAAATTTGACTACAGTTGCTGGAAGTGATATCTTGTTTCTTACGGGTTGACCTAATTGCACTTTTTTAGGATTGTAGTTTAAGGTGTTCTGAGAAGATCAAAAGAGGATTGAGTTTTTGTTACCTAATTGGGCCATAGGTCAAGTTGTAGCTGTGAAGTTTCCTTGTTCTTCTATCAGTAGCGTTTGCATATGGTGAAAGTGGAATCATTCAATGTATATGAAATCAAAACAATGGAATGAGATAGGATCTAGTCTTCAAAAGATAAGCATTTGAGTGTTGAGGGTGTTTGTAGGGTGATTTCCATGGTTCTATTTCTACTATTATTACGATAATCCTTCATTATTTGCTTGCAATTGTTGTTAGTTTATACCTGGACTTCTTGGCCATTGTTCTTCTCCAGCACACACAACAGATATACTATGTTGCACACTCATCAAATACAGTGATTGTTATAAATTTACAATGCATGGAAGTTGAGTTCATTACCATTTATATGTTTGTAGCATGCCATAACATATTTATAGTTGGACGTGGAGTGAAATATGAACTTTTCTTTGCTTCCAATTTTGTGGTTCTCTATACTTTATTTGGTTTAGGAGATGAAAGGTGCAATACCAAGAGAGTTCTTTCTTGCAAGTCATTGTCTTTTTTGTCTGTTAACTTTTTTTTTTTTTTTTGTTTCCTGCGAGCTTAAAAAATTGTTATGTATGTGATTGTGAACCCTTGTTAAAACTTGTATACGTATATGCACTTTTGTAACTAGACTTTGTCACACAATGTTGGACAGGAAACTCAGAGACAACATATTGGTTTAAGAATGGAAGGTAGGACCATGGATTTGTGATATCTGGAAGGATTTGTACATAGCAGCTTGAAAGTTGAAAGAGAATAAGGTGAGTTGTCACCTACACCAGAGACTGAGGATCGAAAAAACACATTTTATGCCAATGCTAGCAATGTAGTGTCTGGTACAGATTATGTGCCTAGAGGGGAAGATAATGGTGCAAACAGGAAGTATAGGAATAGATGTGAAGATGAAGAGGTTGAGTGTGGTGCTGAGGCAGGAGGAGAATATGATGCTGATGCAGATGATGAGGGGGAAGAGAGTCCTCAAAGATTGACTGAGGATAGTGAGAATGCTTCTGAAGCTGGTGATTTTCATGATGATGATGCCAAATCTAGCTCATGGTGCTCCTCCGCGACCTCATGGTGCAGAGGACACAGAGGAGGCAGTGAAAGTGAACAACTCTATTGCAAAAGGTAGTGCAACAAGTATAATAGGGGAGAGTGATGGCAGTGCTAGAGCTGATATTGCAAACACTAATGTGAAACAACAAACTTTGGGTGGTAATGGCGAGGAAATTTTAATAATGGGAACAACAATCTCTGCCAGGGGTAGGATGAAAAATGGTGAGAGTGATATCAAGGGAGATGGTGTTCATGAAATTGGCCAAAATGGGCATAAAAGAGAGGATGGAAATTTGCATTCCACTGTACCTACTGCTGATGATATTCCTGGTACAGCCATGCAGGTTGGTCACATTGAAAAGTTAGATGGCTCAAATGCTGTGATTGTAGTTCCAACAGAGTCAAGTTCAGGGCGATTGGCTTTGTACCATGTGTCAGGTTAGAATACTTATCCCATGTATGGGACACACTCACAGCTTCAAGAGACTTAAAACTTATTAGAAGAATTTGGCTTTAACAAGTAGTGTAATATATATAATTTTAAGTTTGTTTTTACCTATTATGTTGTTTATGTCACTCATTTTCAGATAATTGTGGTCTTCTTGGTAGGGACAGGTGCACTGCATTCAAGGCCTGGGCAAATGTTTGGTGAGAGTGGGCCTGAGCCTTCCATAAAAGATATGGTGGGGCCTTTAGCAGAGGTATGGTTCTAGAATTGTCTACGTTGTTTTAAAATTTATAAATACATAGAGGACATAGGACACAATACACTATTGATTAAAATACACTAGGAAGCTTAACAAAAATCAAATATAATTATTGCGTTAGTTTTAACTAAAACACAGCTGATTGCTGGTGAAATACCTCCCTCCTCCCATCTTATGTTTCATTGATTTGACATGCTATATAAATTATGATGATTCATAGCAAAAAAAATTTATGAGCTATTCTCTTGCCATGTTGATTTCATATGTCTCTTAGTGGTGGGAATGCTTTATGATCTCTTGATTGTTATAAATTTACAATGCATGGCAGTTGAGTTCATTACCATTGATAAGTCTGTAGTATGCCACAACATATTTATGGTTGGATGTGGAGTGAAATATGTACTTGTTTTTGCTTGAAATTTTGTGGTTCTCTATAATTTATTTGGTTTGAGAGATGAAAGGTGCAATACCAAGAGAGTTCTTGCTTGCAAGTCACTGTCTTTTTTGTCTGTTAATTTTTTTTTTTTTTTTGTTTCCTGTGAGCTAAAAAAATTGTTATGTATGTGAACCCTTATTAAAAGTTGTATATATATATGCACTTGTGTAACTAGACTTTTTCACGCAATGTTGGACAAGAAACTAAGAGACGACATATTGACTTAAGAATGGAAGGTAGGACCATGGATTTGAGATATCTTGAAGGAGTTGTACATAACAGCTTGACAGTTGAAAGAGAAGAAGGTGAGTTGTCACCTACACCAGAGACTGAGGATCGACTAAACACATTGTATGTCAATGATAGCAATGTAGTGTCTGGTACAGATGCTGTGCCTAGAGGGGAGGATAATGGTGCAAACAGGAAGTATAGGAATAGATGTGAAGATGAAGAGGTTGAGTGTGGTGCCGAGGTAGGAGGAGAACATGATGTGGATGCAGATGATGAGGGGGAAGAGAGTCCTCAAAGATCGACTGGGGATAGTGAGAATGCTTCTAAAGCTGGTGATTTTTATGATGATGCCAAATCTAGCCCATGGTGCCCCTTTGTGACCTCATGGTGCAGAGGACACAGAGGAGGTAGTGAAAGTGAATAACTCTATTGCAAAAGGTAGTGCATCAAGTATAATAGGGGAGAGTGGCAGTGATAGAGCTAATATTGCAATCACTAATGTGAAACAACAAACTCTGGGTGGTAATGGTGAGGAAAATTTAATAATGGGAACAGAAATCTCTGCCAGGGCTGGAATGACAAATGGCGAGAGTGCCATCAAGGGAGATGGTGTTCATGAAACTAACCGAAATGGGCATAAAAGTGAGGGTGTAAAATTGCATCCCACTACACCTGCTACTGATGGGATTCCTGGTACAACCATGCAGGTTGGTCGCATTGAAAAGTTAGATGACTCAAATATTGTGCTTGTAGTTCCAACAGAGTCAAGTTCAGGACAATTGGCTTTGTACCATGTGTCAGGTTAGAATACTTATCCCATGTATGGGAAACACTCGTAGCTTCAAGAGACTTAAAACTTATTAGAAGAATTTGGCTTTAACAAGCAGTGTAATATTGATAATTTTAAGTTTGTTTTTACCTATTCTGTTGTCTATGTCTCTCATTTTCAGATTTTTGTGGTCTTCTTAGTAGGGACGGGTGCATTGCATTCAAGGCCTGGGCAAATGGTTGGTGAGAGTAGGCCCAAACCTTCCATAAAAGATAGGGTGGGGCCTTTAGTAGAGGTATGGTTCTAGAATTGTCTACGTTGTTGTTTTAAAATTTATAAATACATAGAGGACATATGACACAATACATCATTGATTAAAATACACTACTAGGAAGCTTAACAAAACTCAAATATAAGTATTGCATTAGTTTTAACTTTAAAATAGCTGATTGCTAGTGAAATACCTCCCTCTTCCCATCTTATGTTTCATTCATTTGACATGCTATATAAATTATTATGATTCACAGCGAAAAGAATTTATGAGCTATTCTCTTGCCATGTTGATTTCATATGTCTCATAGTGGTGGGAATGCTTTATGATCTCTTGATTATTATAAATTTACAATGCATGGCAGTTGATTTCATTACGATTTATATGTATGTAGTATGCCACAACATATTTATGGTTGGATGTGGAGTGAATTACGTACTTTTTTTTGCTTGCAATTTTGTGGTTCTCAATAATTTATTTGATTTGAGAGATGAAAGGTGCAATACCAAGAGAGTTTTTGCTTGCAAGTCACTGCCATTTTTTTCTGTTAACTTCTTCTTTTCTTTTTTTCTTTTTTTTTTTTTCCCGTGAGCTAAAAAAATTGTTTTGTATGTGAACCCTTTTTAAAACTTGTATATGTATATGCACTTGTGTAACTAGACTTTGTCACACAACGTTGGATAGGAAACTAAAAGACGACATATTTTCTTAAGAATGGAAGGTAAGACCATTGATTTGAGATATCTTGAAGAAGGAGCTGTACATAGCAGCTTGAAAGTTGAAAGAGAAGGTGAGTTGTCAGCTACACCAGATATTGAGGATTGACAAAACACATTGTATGCCAATGCTAGCAATGTAGTATTTGGTACAGATGATGTGCATAGAGGGGAGGGTAATGGTGCAAATAGGTAGTATAGGAATAGACGTGAAGATGAAGAGGTTGAGTGTCGTGCTGAGGTAGGAGGAGAACATGATGTTGTTGTACATGATGAGGGGGAAGAGAGTCCTCAAAGATCGATTGAGGATAGTGAGAATGCTTCTGAAGCCAGTGATTTTCATGATGATGATCCCAAATCTAGCACATGTAGTAGTGATATTATAGCTTTGAGAGGCCAACTGTAGACGGGGATTTTCAATGTTCAAATTATAAGGGACAATGGCTGCTTCGTGTTGAGGGGAGGGTTGCAAACAATGTCTGATTTACTCTTGATACTTAGAGAAATAAAAGTGTGCTCTACATGAAAAACTTGTTTTTTTAAAGCTACCTCGGTGGCTTCCAAAACATATATATTTGATCCCTATCCAAGGACACGAATTGTACCATGTTGCAAATCAAGTGCTTGTGTTCCATAACAATCCAACCGAATTCTTGGAGCAGTAATGACTCTAGGTCCCTTTGCCAAAGAGCTCCCAATCATAATTCTTTTAACATGAAAACAAATGATTTCCCTTAAAGAGACTTGGGTGCCCCATACTCAAGGTATGATCCCATACTAATGAATACAACAAGGGAATATCTTAAAAAATAGCTTCCCCTCCAGGCTTACTGTTGCCAAGAAAAATGCCCAGAATGGACCTTTTCCTATTGCATCGAGTCTCTTCACCAACTTCCATTCACTTCTTAGGGAAGAGCTACTCAAACATATTTAACAATCACAAATAATGGTTTCCCCTGGAATATGTACAAGAAATATAGAGATTGTCTAGAACAGACTATTAAAAAATGAATCTAGAGTAAGGAAAAGTGGCTATCATGAGTCATGGCTACTTAGATATGGGGGTGTTGCTGCCTAGTATTATGGTTAGAGTGCTCTATGGAAGTGGGGAGGTTGAAAGTGTTAGTTTTACCTGCTGCTGCATATGTGTTCTCCCACAGAAGAGGTGCAACAATTATGAGAAAATTTGCACTAGCAAATCTGTAGCAACCTCAGATTCTATGCAGCCTTGGGTTGTTGCGAGGTTGAGGTGGCACAATTAGAATTTTCTTTTCTAGTTTAGGAAGGAGCTCACTGTTTTGTATTTAGCGGGTGTTTTTTCAATGTTGTTTAGGGCTTAGTTTCTAAGTTTAGACAAAGTGCATGAGCTAGAGGATGTTCCAAATTTAGCTAGGTGTTCGTTCTTAGGAAAAGCTATCATGTATGCTTGGGCACACCTTTTTAGATAGCCAATTGTAAGGATTTGTATTCCTAATTTTGGTGCACCAAAAGGATGGTTTGTTTTTGTAGTTCCTTAGCATTTTCTTCTCTTATAAAAGAAAGATAGGGCAGGGGTGTTGTTTATTTAGTTTTGAGCTATTGATTTGTAATCATATTCTTCTTCCCATCAATTAAGATATGATAAATTGTGTGTAGCTAAGTCTATATGCTATTTGTAATTCCAGAGCTCTCATTATTCAAATTTAGTACATTATAGTGTGTTATTCTGAAGCTTGTTATTTGTGTTTTCCAAACTTATGTGTTTATAGATCTAGGACCGTGTTTTCTGCTATGTGGATAGGAGGTTAAGTTCTCAGTTTCCTAGTAGTTAGGGTTTCATTTTAGGAGTGCAGATTTGCATACCATGTTATGAAAATTTAACAGGGTATCAGAGCGTATTTTCTGAGATTTTCCAATATGTATATGGAATGGAATAATACCTGTGAGAGGGAGTTGTTGGAGGTTCTCAGTGTCTCTGATGCCCCAAATTCAACAATTGAAGCTAAACTATACTTGAGATAGGTGTTGGTGCCCGTGAGAGGGTTGTGGGTGAGATGCTTGTGAGATCCCAGTGAATGAAACATTGTTTATGACTAGGAGAGTTGATTTGCACCCATGATAGGTTGCTGGTATGATTTTTACCCCTCTTGGATGATTTGCTTGGTTGAGTTGTGTTCCATGAGTTACATATATGACTAGTCACTAGTATTGGTCTCAGAGTGTGACTATCTAGTGTGTGCATCCAACTTTACACCTTGGAAGTGCATTCTAAATATGTTGTTAGAGGAGGTTGATCTGTGGTGTTTTGTGGAGGCTAAGGTTACAAATCCTACCAACCCTATGCAGTTGGGTTACTACACTAAGAAGATGACCAAACTGAAGATTTCTTGATTTTGTGAAAGATCATTTGATCCTCACATTTTGAAGAACTCGGTTCCATATGATACCTTGATCACTCTATATGATAGTGTGAAATTGTATTGTTTCCTTGCAATTGCTTCCAAACTTGTAGTTCTTTCCAAAAATCCCTAGGGTTTATTTTGATTTCATTGGAAACTTTTATTGTTCATTTTTCACAAATTCACTCTCTTTTGGCTTTACTAACAACATTGCAAAGCTCTCAATGCTTTGGTCTTTTTGGTATGGTGCTCTTGCCTTATTACAATTCTCATCCAACCATGGGTTCACTGGAATAATATTAGAGAATTTATTGGAGTTCAATTCAGCTTCTACATAATTGATGGGTGGGCTAAATTCTTTTTTTGTTGACAAATCTAACCTAGTGAACACGTCAATGGGTGGAGTGGTGGTTAGTGACTTGATGCTTTTCATCAACCATATTTTATATAGTTGATGCAATCAAATTTATCTCAAATTGTGATAGATTCAAAAGTTGATTTGTATGGTTAAAGCATGTATTTGATGTACAAAGAATACATTAGGATGTGAGGTTGTGGACCAGTCTTACTAGAGTGTCAAGTAGGAGCCTCTAGAGCACCATTTCACAACAATTTTCTGAGAAATGGTGCTCTAGGGGCTCCCGCTATACACTCTGACAAAACTGGTCCACAACCTCACATCCTAATATATTCTTTGTACATCAAATACCCATTTCAGCCATATAAAAAAATCATCTTCTAAATCTATGACAAATTGCGATATAAAGTTGATATTTACACATACACATTCAAAAAAACATGCAAAATGTCTACATAATTATGAAGTTTTAAACATGTCATCTTAGTTGTTTAATCATGGACTGTTAATTGTTAGTACTACATCGATAATATTGTTGATATTGTAGTTACAAACTACACACTTAAACTAGAACTAGATAATAGGAAGAGTAAACAATGATTTTATGAAATGAAGTAGGGCATCATGCCCAAAATGTTATCTTTACGAAATAGGTCTTTATGACCAAAGAGTCATGTTTATGAAATAGGCCATGTGTCCACTTTCCAAAATAGAGATATTATATTACAAAATAGAAATTGAAAGTCTAAAAATTAAAATATTTAATATCATAATATAAGAAATGAAAGCAAAGAATTATTCCAATAAGATAATATAATTTTGTTAATGTCCAACAAATGATCAATCTAGTATATAATATTCCTTCCTGTTAGCACTAACATGAGAATACACATGGATGCGGATGTGGAGGTAATTGCAAAGATGAAGTTTTACCTGAAGCTCATGTTGTTGTAGTCTTGGTTGGGTTGAGCATGGCAGTGAGCGAGGGTGGCATTTCAACATGATGATGATCATCAAAAGGTGCAATATCCAAGTTCTCCAAGGCCAATGCTCGAACTTCCAAATTTTCCTCCTATGGATAAATATCCCAATTGTGATATATGTTTTATCAATCTTTGCCTCTTATGGACAACTACAAGTTGTAATGCACATAGAACAAGCTCTATGCAGGGTATAGATTCGAGGTGTTTTTTGTTGAGATTGTATGAAAATGTAGGTGGTCCATCACTTATTTGTGAAAGAAGTGTTCACTACCCATGGAAGCACCCCATTTTTCCAAATGTTGCACCTTTGGAGTAGAAACATCATACATGTTTTGCCACTGGAGTGAATTCGTCATCTTCCATTATATATAAATTGATAGGCATAACCAAATAATCCTTGGGGCATTGATGTAGGTACTCAATTTTTGTTGTATGATATCACACTCATCAGCGACAAGCTTGTTTAAGGCTTGTATTTGACCACTCTGAACTTATGGATCCATTTGCAGTTCTCTTCACCCTACGAATAGGCACTGATGCTTTCAACCATGATGTAGAATAGTATTTTGGTACAACAATGTATGTTAATGCATGCACTGAAGTATTTATCTTTGTCGATTTTTTTTTTGACTTCTACTCAAATACAGTCATAGAAGTTCATATCTCTAGGCTCAAAAATGTCCTTAATTGGTCCTAGTATGGTGTCCTCTTGCTCATGCAATTCCCCAGTCACTGATTGATCTCAATCTACAAATCGAGTCATGTTAGATTTGATGAATTGCAAAACATATTAATCTGTGACCAAAAAATAGGATAAAAAATGATATCTTACACTACAGAAGCACTATCTCTATTTGTTGTATTATGTATCCTCAACTTCTCCCATAAATCACTCACCATAATATTAGCCAATGCTCATCTTAAAGGTGAGCTAATGGCTACCAAATCTAGTCTTTGCGAGCTTAAGTAATTGTAACTTAGAGTGAATCTGGTAAATATAGAGGACAACAATATGCCTTGTGATGAATTTGATGATGGACTTCCATTCCTTCTACAAGGCATTGATCGGATCATGCTCTCTGTGCTGAAAAATATTATGTATTAAAAGATTCAACATGTGCAACAAACAATTAGAGTGAAAATGTGAGGATGTGCATGCTCAATGGTTTTCTTGATACTTTACAATTAGCTACATTATCTTTAATGACTTGTGTCATATTGGATGGCCCTATATCATTATTAATTTTTGGTAAGAGGTATGCATACCTCAATGCTCCCAAAAGATGGTACAAATGATGAGGAGTCTTGCGCTGCAAGGAAGATTGCATCACTAGCCAACACACCAAGAACATTTATCAAATGTTAGTTTTTAACATTTGTTGAGCCATCAAAGACAATGGAAACCCCAACATTCGGCCACTCATCCGTAAAATTTCCTAGAGAGCTCTGGATACCAACCTTTTTCATGTCTAGCAATACAGTTCTCGCTTTGTCATATCTAGGGATTTTGTATCCATTAGGGACAATTATTGATGGACTAAAACCATAACATACTAGTAGGGGAGTGAAAAACATTAAACTGTATATGCACAGAGAAGCGTTCTTCTATAATTCCTAGGTATAATGTATTTTCACATCTTATTGTGTTTTTAGACAAAATGACCCGAATATGTTATCATATGTGGTTTTATCAAACTTTAACAGGGTGTAATCAATTATAAGAGTACACTGGTTTTAGGTAAGCAAATTTTATTTTAGAATTGGTTTATACTTTCCTTCATATATTATCTTTCTTGCTATTTCTTGAATAACTTGCAGAGCATTATGAACTAGTTAACAGTCTAATAATCAGATGAGTAGGTCGAGACCAAGATTTGGTTACCATATTTTCACCCCGATCTTTGTAAGCTTTTCTTTGTCCCATATGGCCACAAAGTCTCATGGAATATTAAATAAAAGATATCTATGTAATGATTTTCCGCTTAAATTCTTCTAAGAGCTTAAACGCGCAAATGGTGCTTCTTACCTTTTTAATGCGTCCATTACTCTAGTTAGAATTATTTTGCTTTTCAGTGATTTTTTTTTGGATTTTAGAATTGCATATTGAGATGCAATTGAGATAGCGAAGAATGTTAAATTAACTCATCATATCAAACTGTGACACCTTAGAAAAATAATTAATGTAAAAATGTCTATGGAAAATATTGTGATTTGGAATATTTGTCAAGTTAATGTGCTTTATATTGCAAAGTTTACATTCATAATATCATATTACTTTACACAGTTACTATTGGAATGTCAAGAGGTTTCTAAAGGAATATCCAATTGACAATTTGTTTGTTCATGTCACATCAAGCAGGGGAAAAGAGATGCCTTAATTCAGAGCTTTGGCATGCCTATGCCGGACCGATTGTGTCCTTACCTGTTGTTGGGAGAAAGGTTGTTTATTTTCCACAGGGTCACAATCAGTAGGTGAGGTGGTTTCTCACTAATTTTTAATTTGCAATCTTCTTTTGGATACAAATGACTGAAAATAATGAATGCTTATATTCTTTTCATCATAAAATTCCACCCCATTATTTTTAAATTTTAATGTTATGTAATCATAATCAATGTGATTTCAAGTTGCTGCTTCAACAAGGAGGTTGATGCTCATATATCCAATTATCCAAAATTTCCAACTCAATTAATCTGCCAACTTCACATCGTTACAATGCATGTGGGTTCTCTGCATTTCATCCTTGCTTTGGTTGTGAACACTTTTATCCATATTGTTATATATACAAGATTTTACAATTTAATAAACACCTTATTGAATGCCAGGCATATGTGGAAACAAATGAAGTATATGCTCAAATGACATTGCAACTTATTAGTGTTGTAAGACATTTTCAGTTTCATTATTTGTACTTTGTCGTAGTTACCAATTTTGGTGAGAAATGCTTTGGTATTAGTTCCATTTGTGCAGGGAACTAAAAATTGATGGTACTGTGCAACAAGAGCAAAAATATTGTTATCTTGGTTCTGATCTCGACACACCAAGCAAGAAACTGAATAATTAATTTTGTAAAACATTAACTGCAAGTAACACTAGCACTGATGATAGGTTTTATGTGCCACGTCGCACTACGGAAAAAGTTTTTCCTCCACTTGTGCAGTTCTTATTTTCCCATAGTTATTCTATTTGTGATTTAATAGATAAGTGCTTAGACTTTTAGACCTTTTTTAAGAGAAGACTACATTCTTTAAAGGAGCAAAAGGTAAGGGTATTTGTCATATTTGTCTCTTATTAAGTTTTGTTTGTTTTGGGCAGGATTTCACTTAGCATCCACCTTCCCAGGAACTGAAAACCAGGGATAATCATGACAATGAATGGAAATTTCGACATATTTTTCGGGGTAATTTATAGTAGTTATTTGAATGTTGTTTTGGAATAAAAGTGGATAGTGAACATGTAATTATGTAAATTTTCTTTTGATACTCTTATATCATTGCAATGCATTTTGAAATGTATACATGTAGTGCATATATCAAACTTGTTGCCACATTTGAGGTCATATGTGGCAGATCTGTTTTAAAATTCTTGTTAATGGTGTTAGTATCTACCCCGTACGCTCTAAAAAGTATCTGATATAGTTAGTCCCCAATTACTTTACCTTTGAATGTGGAACCAACATGTTTATTTTTTCTATAGATATAATTTGTTGGCTTTTGGGAATTGGATTCCTTTTCCCCTGGAATAGTACACTGACAATTGAAGATTGTTATATTGAAGTTATATTCCAAGTTATCATCGCAATTTACAAAGACTTTTGTTATTCTTTTTTAGTTTCTTGTTGTAATCTTGTGTATCAATACATTTCTCCACCTCTTAGATTTCTATTGAAAAGTTTTATTATTGAAGTGTCACTGCTTCTTGAAGATAACTAGAGGAAACGATACAACTACAAAAGTGGAGCATGAGACATTCTTAGTAGAAATTGCTAGCGCTGCTGTGTTTGATTATGTTGGATAAAATCAAAATTGCAATGTACCATAACCATGGGAATTCAAAATATTGGGATAAAATTGTGTGCTTCTATTTGCATTTATTAATTTAGTTGAAGATAACATTTCATCATCAAATGTTGTACATTGAGAACAAATTAGGTACACAATTTATTCTATGGTGACGTTTTATTTGCTTTTTTTATACAGGTAATTTAGCCAGATAGTGGCCACTACTGCCCAATTGAAGAGAACTTATTCAAGTTTCTTGCTTCTATGGGGAAAAATGACATTAACAATATTGCTTATGTTGAGGTATATATTGTATAAATCCTTTATATTCTACTTTAGTTTATATTCCAATGTTCATCGACTTTTATGTCTTATACTTTGTATTATATCTTCTTCTTTTTTGCAGAAAATGAACCTAGTATTGATGGTAAGAAACAAGAACTGAAGAAAGAGGAGAACAATAACACTAGAGCGACAAAATGCAAATTAAAGAGAGAGAAAAGGGAATTGGTCTATTGGTACTTGAGCCAATGTCCTGTATAAGACACACACATAGAGACTGATGGTCAAGTCTTCAGAGTTGGTGAATTCACCTACAATGTCTTGGCAACACAATGATAATGTTTTAAAGTGATGAAACAATATTTCATGTGTAAATTGTACTCCAACCAATATTAAGTTGGAAACTCATATTGTAATACTTGACATTTCATATAATATAATTTGTGGTTGGAATTATTTATAGTTGCACTTGATATTACTTAATATTGTAATTAACATATGTAACTTTGTGTTTTCATATTAGATGAACATGCATTGTATGAAATATTTTTTTAGTTGTAAGATCATACTAATTAATTTATGTTAATTAATAATAAACACATAAAATCAATCTAAAATTACTAGATAGGTAGTTTATGTTTATTAATGATGAACACAAATCAAATGAATATACGACTAAATTAGTTGCTTATGACGATTGTTAATAAAGTAAATGAAATGAATATAAACTACTAAAGTAGTCATTTATATAATGAATATTAAACTACCAAAAAAAAGAAAAATGATTACTGCAAATGATAAATTTGTGATTATAAATGACGACTAAATTTTGCATATATATGATTATTAGTAGTTAATTTATAGTATCTTATAACACAACTAAATTTTAGTCATATTTCTTTAGTCATTAATTGGTTTCAAACAATGACTAAAATTTGCATATATATGACTATTAGTAGCTAATTTACAGTATCTTATAACACAACCAATATTTTGGTCATATTTCTTTGGTCATTAATTGGTTTTCTCGAGTGATCATTTAGTAATATATTTTATTGTATTTTTGGTCATTAATTGTCACAATTAATGACCAAATCAATGATTAAATCAATGACCAATTCAATGACTAAATTAATTACCAAATCAATGACCAAATCAATGATCAAATTAATGACGAGATATACTACTAGACAACAAAATTGAGTCAACCAATTAATGACTAAGCTAAAAATGACTAAAATTTGGTCGCGTTATAAGATACTGTAAATTAGCTACTATTGGTCATCGACCAAAAAATAGTCGTTTATATGCAAATTTTAGTCGTTTTTTTAGTAACTAATTAGCCATTTTGTACTAGTGTCTAGAAACTTTTCAAAAGGATCTTCCAAGATATATACACCAATGTTTAACTAATCTAAACAAATGTACATCTGTTCTGGATGGCCTCCATGCCATGAAACTGAAATGTTATTTTCATCTTTATCTCCATACAAACTTTCAAATAAGATTTGTGATGATATTCCTACTGATTGTAATGTTTGATTGCTTAAACCTTTATCATCTTGATTCTGAAACTCATATTTAGTTAATGGAGAAAGATTTTTATTGTATTTATCATTCATCACATCAGCTATTTGATCATGAAAAGCTTTGAAAGATTGTTGCAATTTCTATATGGGTTTTAATGGAACTTCATAGATTTCTAGGGGTTTTTCATCTTTTAAAGGCCAAATTAACGAAAATAATGGTATGAAGCGCTCATTAGGAATTTGAACTTTCTTTTTCACTCCCATATTTGACGTCTATTGTCTGACCACTGTGTTTGAGCTGCTGAAACTGAACTTCCTCATCCCACAAACTAGCTAGTGATTGCTCTGTGAAGTTATCTTGAATTTGGAGAACATAATTATCATCATACTGATCATACTTAGGCAAATCTTCAAAATAAGGAATGTCATCAATCATACACATTAGATCAGCAGATTGCTTTTCTAGCAATCCTGATATATCTTGATTAGATTGGTTGCATTCTATTTGAAGGTCATAATTTTCTCAATAGGAGTACTATCAGGAAATGGGCCTTTTGGGGAAGGTAGAACAACACGAGCATCAACCTGTTCTTCTTTCTCTTCATGGATAAAAACTTTATTACATACATCAACATTAGGATAAGTAGAAACAATTTCTTCATTATGTAAATATTTTGAGAATGGTTGCATGTTTAGAAGCAAATTGATTTCTTCTTCGGTGAGGGGGGGTGGGAATCTTTGAATTCTTAGATTTGAATAACAATTGTTTTTTCTCTTATGTAAAAAATGATCATGAGGTTGAATATTTTCTTTAACTTCATTCAAAACATTATATGAAACATCATTTGTTACTACAGAGGGGCTTTATAGATCTTGATTCATCTCTTGAACTATTTCATCTTTGATTAACTCCTCTTGATTATCATGACACTTAACTTGAGAATGAAAGTTATGGACTGCTACTAATAAATTTTCAGGATGCCAATTTCCTAAATATTCATTAATATTTTTAATGTATGAGATATTTAGCTTGATCACAACAATTTTCAGCTAATGATAAAGATGGAAAATTTTCTTTGTAATTCTCATAAAATACCTTATGAAAATCCTTTAAAGAAAATAAACTAGTAGGTCTAAGAGCTTCATACCATTCCCTTGTTTGTCCTTCTAAGGTTGCCATGAATAGCTTCATGAGGCAATCCTCATGCCAATCACCCTTCAATATCCATGAGTGTATATATGAAATTTAATGAGATGTAACAAATGATCTTCAATATTATTATCTTGAAACATAGGAATATTTTTATCTCAATTTACCTTTGTTAGTTTGTGTGGAAATCCAGGTATGTGATCTCTGCTCATGGGAGCATACCTGCGTTGTATTCTTGGGTTCATCTTGTAAATCAGTCATAAAGAAGGGCCACTGTATCTATACAACCAAGCTAGATCCTACTACTAGTGGAGTCTTAGATTTTATTTTTTAAATTTATTTGGAGTCGCCAGGTGGATGATTTTAAGATTTTTGTGTCTGATCAATGTCCACCATCATAGGTCGGATCTAATCCTTGTATAATCTTTATGAAGAAGATGCTCTTCCCCAGTATGGTCGCCATTATGTTATCACTCAGTAATTTCTCAAGGTTAAAGAAATAACTCATCGAGGTAACCACAAACCAACTTTTAAACTCTAAGATCTAGCATTCTTAGGGTTCAGAGAGGGCTCTCTCTATAATATTTGACTTTGTTTTGATTATAAGATATTAGGCTAGTTATGATTGTGCAATTTGGTTTTGATTTGGTTTGGTTTGGTGGGAAAAATCACTTAGTGAGATCGATAGTGGGAAATCTGGTTGTCCATTGGGCTAAGGAGTCAAAAGTCAAGTAGATAGAACTAGAATCAAGGTCAAAAAGTCAAATGTTTTCAAGGCAAGATAAATAAGCCTTTGGAGATCTTGGGAGGCTGTTTGGTGAAGTGGTATGATCGGGATAAAGAGAAATGAAGGGTTCTTTGATCCGGAAAAAGGAAGTAGTAGGTAGAGGTCAAATGAAAGAGGGAGTAATTAAGGGTTCCCTACTCTAGAAATTAGCAGAAAACATAGAAATGATAAACAGTAAAGACAGGGTGCTTTTAACAAATCCTGAAATAAAACTCCTATTTATTCATTCAAATTTAGAACACATAATGGATGCATGAAACAAAGAAGACAAACAATGACAAGTAGAAGGTACTTCACTTCACTAGCCCATCACATGAATCCTGAAATATGATGCTAGTTGATTTGATCCAATCTGCTACTCAAAATTTGCAAAAAAAAAGCCTTCAAGTCCAAAAAAAATGACTATATAAATCTTCAGCAATTTATTCCACACTAATACTTCAAAGAGTGAAGTATTTATACAAATTCTAAACTATAATATCTTGAAAAAATATCAAGATTGGTTTACAAATATCTCAAACTATTTTACATAAATAGAACTTAAACAAAGGACACTCAAAACTAATGAATCTATTTGGCACTATACTTATGGATTTATGGTGACAAGGAAGAGAATTCGAATTTGATATCAACTCTTACTTGATGATGAGGCATCCAAGTCACTAACTGTCTCCGTCCTTTGTGCATTTTGCTCCAGAACTTCTGCAAACTTGGGGTCCAATGATACCTTTGTATTTCTCAATCCGAAATATAGGTGTAAAAAGTGAAAGAGGTTTTTGTATATAAATATGTTACTAAGATAAACTTCTCTCAGTGTCCCAAAATTCAGTTCCAGTTGTTCACAATAGGCTCTACACAAATATATGTAAAACAGGACTTTGCACAGTTTGAAAAATAGGCTATAAAAATGTGCATGTATCTCTCATTATGTAATTCATGTGCATAATGTGAGATAGGTTTTTATAGTTTGGAATCTTAGGAACATAAACCTCCTCCAGTTGCTAAAAATGCATCTTGGATTGACCACAATAGTTTCTACAAAACTATGACTTAAACATGAAATTTCTGTAAAAATGTCCCTTCTTGCTCTATTTTCGTCTTTTAACCTTTTTGTTCTTTTAACTGTTTTTCTTTTACTTTGGATAAATTTCATTGTTGATGAAATTATTTTCATCTCTGTTTAACCATTAGTGCCTTTGTATTTACTTTTACTATTTTACATTGACTGCTCTGTTACTCTGTTTTAACTTTCACTTTGACTTTCATTTGATACACTTTAACTCTGATGCTCTTTGACTGTTCTATTTTCATTGTCACTGTGAATTCTTACTTTACTTTTACCATTCATTGTGTGATTTCATATTTCTGATCTCTCTCTGACTTTGATTTAATTCTTTCTTTGTATACAAATTGTTTGTTCAATGAAATTATTTGAATTAAAATCTAAGAATTTGGAGCAACAATTTTTTCAACTATTATTGAAACTATTGGCCCAATTTCATATCCTGGGAATAATCTGCAAAAAATCAAACAATTTGTTAATAAAACCCTAGTCTGAAGGGAAGCCAATAATGACTTTAGGGAACAGGGAATATAGTGAAAGGAGTTCTGGCCATAGCAGGTGTTTTCTCATAATTTTGACCTCCAGATCTTAAGAACTCTTGTTTTAGGTTTTTTGTACACTTCTGTAAGCTTAGACTATTTACAGAAGGTATTTTTGGTGTGGAAGAGGTTCTTAGATGAAAATAAGCAGAATATGGTTCTTTTCTTAGATTTTTCTTTCAATTTTTGACTTTTAACTGTGTTACAGACTCTCGCTAGTTATGAAAATAAGAAACAGGGGTTTCTTAAGCTTTTTCAATGGATATTGGTTTATAAATCGTTTGAAATCAAGCACAGAGGGTCAGGTTACCTGCAGAGGATTTCTGGGCTTTAGTGGGAGTTTTATATAGTCTGGAAAACTAGAATAAACCCAACATTTCTTTTTAAAACTGAGCACAATCTAAAACAGGGTTTTCTCAAAAATTTTGCCAGGGTTTAGCCTATTTTTGGACCTTTTTTAATAGGATTTCTTGGATAAAATTAAGCTTTGAATATATTTATTTCTTTATCAATGTTCTTTCAAACTGATAACAGGCTCAATTTCTTTGAAAAATACCTATTTTTGACAAGTATGGGTATTTGAAAATGGCTCTGAGGTGTTTGAACAGTTTCCTGGTATTTGGAGGCAATTCGGAACTTTTCGGCAATTTTTAACAGCGAATGCAGGTGGCTTCTCACTGGTTCTGGAAACTGTGTGAATGCTTCGTTCTCTAAGTCAGGAGGGAGCATACAGTTGAAAAATGCAGGAAAGGGATAAATGGTGCAATTTCGGGGTTTCTTAGGAAATTTAGGGTTAAACTAACATGTAATAAATATCAATCACATCGAGCAATGGGCAGTTTTCGAGCTTCATAAGATAGAAACCGTGAGTGGTTATCATGCGGGTTTAAGTGGTAAGCGATTTCAATTGGATTGGATGTGATCCAATCAAAATGAGCCAAGTGGAGGAGAGAGAAAACGCCGAACAACCTATTTCGCGTGGAAATGAAAAAGTTAACATCGCGCAACTTAAATTGCGATATGGAAAATTAATCATCAGATTAGGAAGGGACAATGCGAATGGTCGAGATTTGATTTGGAAACTGCTCGGAATTCAGAGTGGGTCCGAGGTTTGGTATATGCGGCGGGACAGTTTATAAATTTTATAAATATAGATTTATAAAGTTTAAAATTTTGAGTTATATGTTTAGCGAAGGGGTAAAATCATATGTTTTTAATTAAAACATAAACAAATGTTTCAATTACGGGCACATGTATTTATTATATGATATTTAAACCTTTTAACAGATGTTTAAAGACCATAGGGGGCAGAATATTAATATACTGATATGTTTAAACCTTATGGGAAAGTGCGGGTTTTACTTCACCGTGTGGGATAATATAAACATAGGTTTAAACTTTAAGTAAATGGGTTTTGGGAGTTATTTAAATATAAAGGATTTAATAATATACGGGAAGGGTATATTTTTAAGGATTTAATAATATAAGTTAGAAATTAATATGAAATGTAGGTGTAATGTAGGAAATGAATTAAAATACATAATTTAACACTAAGTGTAAAATAGACAATAAAGCATAGTTTTGTCCCATTTTTTTATTTTTACACATAGACTTGGGATAAAAATGCATTTTATGGGTTTTTTGAGTGTTTATGAATGAAAATGAAATTAATTATGCATGGTTTTTACTTTTACTAAGAGAAAATATGTTTTACTTAGGAAAAGGGATTATGACTTGGAAAAGGGTGAATATGCTGATGAAAATGGTTTTTATGTAGGAAATCCAATATTTTTAACCAATCATTTATTGAGCCTTGGATCCATTCCCAACAGAAGTCAGAGAAATGCTCTGAGCCTTTTTAACTGAAAGTTTAAAATACTAGATGATTGTGGGGAAGGGAAATTAGTAACTTCTGCCTGATGATGCTTTATTACATGTCTTGCACAACTGCTTTCTACCTACCCATCATTATTTCTAACATTTTTTACTTCATTTTCATGGGTGCATTTAAGCTTGCAACCCTAAATCCATTTTTCTTTCAAAACATGAAACTATCTAAGTCTAACCTTATTTCATCTAAGGGCTCAAACTAAGCTATTGAGCTCCTCATTTATTCTCTAACTATCTACTAATTTGTCAAGTTTAAATTGTTTGACATATATTTATTCTCTATCTAAAACATGAAATTCAAAGCATGAAATGTTAAGATTAAACTATTTAACTGATCATCAATTATGGCATTTTGAACAATTTGCACATAATCATTATTCTTGCAGTAAAAGTAAATAGTAGTGGAATTTTGACTTGCTCACTTTCAGGTCTTATTTTTATCTCTTTTTTCCTTTGAGGTCTATTTTTTCTAAGTCCTTTGATCTTTCTTTTAGGACTTTTACCCTCTTTTCATTTTTTTATTATTTTCAAATATGGGAAAACAACTTGCAGAAAGCAAGGTATGTACATACTTACAAGACTATCAAAGTCAATTCAAAAATTAAGAATCCTATTATTATAGGACCCTAACAATGGCTCCACATGAGGATTGCATCTCATTTTGAGATGTCAAGAACACCATCGACTAGTAGCTTGATCCATTGGGCCAATCCTAAACATGCATATGTTGTAACTGAAAACTCTTGAACTAAATTTACACCTTTTTCTGCAAACTGTAATCTGATCTGAGACTAAGAGGTGGTGCAACATTCAAACCAAACTATTACATGAATATTTTAGGGCCTTTTCCTTGGCTTTCAAACCTTAATGAATTATTTCAAACTAGCTGAAAACTGAAAACTGAAATAAGCTGAAATCCTACCTACTTACTCTAATTAGTTGTCCAACTACTAGTTAGGTAAAATGAAATAGCCAATGCAACCATTCAAGCATTATGTACTTTGATAGA
Source organism: Pinus albicaulis (assembly GCA_034641835.2). Classification (NCBI taxonomy): domain Eukaryota; kingdom Viridiplantae; phylum Streptophyta; class Pinopsida; order Pinales; family Pinaceae; genus Pinus; species Pinus albicaulis. The sequence goes on along the minus strand of JAXQQM020073554.1, from coordinate 47,674 downwards.
TTTTGTTGCATTTTCTTGTTGATTATAAAAACTGTAATTTTGCAACCTATTAGAAACTTTTCAACAAATGAGAGGATAACGAAATACTTGATTTCCTTTGTTGACTCTAGAGACTTTTCAAAAGGATCTTCCAAGATATATACACCAATTTTTAACTGATATAAACAACTGTACATCTGTTCTGGATGTCCTCCATGCCATGAAACTAAAATGTTATTTTCATCTTTATCTCCTTGCAAATTTTCAAATAAGATTTGTGATGATATTCCTACTAATTTTAATGTTTGATTGCTGAAACTTTTATCATCTTCATTCTAAAACTCATAGTTAGTTAATGGAGAAATATTTTGATTGCATTTATCATTCATCACATCAATTATTTGATCATGAAAAACTTTGAAAGATTGCTGCAATTTATATATGGGTTTTAATGGAACTTTATCGATTTCTAGGGGTTGTTCATCTTTTAAAAACTGAAATGCTTTAGAGCATAATGGTATAGAACATTCTTTCAAAATTTATGAACTTTCTTCTTCACTCCCATATTTGATGTGTATTATCTGATCACTGTATTTGATTTGATGAAACTAAATTTACTCATTCCACAAACTTGCTAATGATTCCTCTGTGAAGTTAGCTTGAATTTGGAGAACATAATTATCATCATATTGATCATACTTAGGAAAATATTCAAAAGACGGAATGTCATCAATCATACACATTAGATCAACAGATTGTTTTTCCAGCAATCCTGATATGTCTTGATTATATTGGTTGCATTCTATTTGAAGGTCATCATTTTTCTCAATAGGAGTACTATCAGGAAATGAGCCTTTTTGGGAACGTAGAACAACATGAGCATCAACCTGTTCTTTTATCTCTTCATGGATAAAAACTTTAGTACATACATCAACATTAGAATAAGTAGAAACAATTTCTTCATTATGTAAATATTTTGAGGATGGTTGCATGTTTAGAAGAAAATTGATTTCTTCTTCAGTGAGGGCGGGTGGGAATCTTTGAATTCTTAGATTTGAATAACAATTATTTTTTCTCTTATGTAAAAACTAATCATGAGGTTGAATATTTTCTTTCACTTCATTCAAAACATTATATGAAACATCATTTGTTACTATAGAGGGGCTTTGTGGATCTTGATTCATCTCTTGATCTATTTCATCTTTGATTAACTCCTCTTGATTATCATGACACTTAACTTGAGAATGAAAGTTATGGACTGCTACTAATAAGTCTTTAGGATGCCAATTTCCTAAATCTACATTAATATTTTTAAGGTAATGTATGAGATCTTCAGCTTGATCACAACAATTTTCAACTAATGATAAAGATGGAAAATCTTCTTTGTAATGCTCATAAAATACCTTATGAAAATCCTTTAAAGAAATAAACTAGCAGGTTTGAAAGCTTCATACCATTCCATTGCTTTTCCTTCTAAGGTTGCCATGAATAGCTTCATGAGGCAATCCTCATGCCAATCACCCTTCAATCTCCATCAGTGTATATGAAATTTAATAAGATGTAACAAAGGATCATCAATATTCTTATATTGAAACATAGGAATATTTTTATCTCAATTTACCTTTGGTAGTTTGCGTGGAAATCCATGTATGTGATCTCTGCTCATTGGAGCAAACCTGCATTTTATTCTTGGGTTCATCTTGTAAATTAGTCATAAAGAAGGGCCACTGTATCTATACAACCAATCTATATCCTTCCACCAGTGGCGTCTTATATTTGATTTTTTTAATTTATTTGGAGTCACCAGGTGGATGATTTTAACCTTTATGTGTCTGATCAATGTCCACCATCATAGATCAAATCTGATCCTTGTATAATATTTATGAAGAATATTTTCGTCCCTAGTATGGTCACCATTATATTATCACTCAATAATTTCTCAAGGTTAAAGAAAGAACTCACCGAGGTAACCACAGACCAAATTTTAAACTCTAATATCTAGCCTTCTTAGGGTTCAGAGAGGGCTCTCTCTATAAGATTTAACTTTGTTTTGATTATAAGATATTAGGCTAGTTATGATTGTGCAATTTGGTTTTGATTTGGTTTGGTTTTGTTGGCAATATGATGCGGAGTGTTTTCCTTGATGGCAACCCACTGAATGAAGATGAAGACATGAGACTGTTGACATGATGGAAATCCACCTGATGAAGTTATTCTTGACCTGATGGACTTGCTAAATGATGTAAATCTGATGTGAAATGATGTTTGTTAGCAATATGATGCTGAGTGTTGTCCTTGAAGGTAATGAAGAAAGAAATTCAGTTTGTGCTAGAGTATGTCTCAAGGCATACGCGGATCTGTCTAAGGGAAGTCGCGTATGCACACGGAAAAGAACGTGACAAGTCGCGTATCGGAAAAAGCGTTCATAAAGTGCAAAACCAGGGGTAACCACCATGGTATTGACCCATTGTATTGGGTAATGATTTGTCTAAATGACCCTGTCCAGGAATACCATCGGAAGTAATGTGGTTTTGGCTCATGGTATTGAAAAAGGGTAAACCTATATAAGGAGAAGAAATTCATTGTGCAAATCATGAGCATGGGTGCAAGATGTCTGAGCTTGAATGAATACTTCTCTCTGAAGTAGATCTGAATGGAAAGGGTTACAGTTGTATGATAAATCTGAATGCATGATGCACCAATGATGAAGAAGGGGATCTAGATCTGAATTGTACTTTTATTTGCTAGATCTGTTTATGGAATGATTAGATCTGTGATGAGGTGAACATCTGTCTGAGGTAAAGGGTAAAATATGAAGTGATGTATCTATTGTGAAGAATTGCAATGACATTAAAGTCTGAAGAACCATACGCTAGTTCGCCAAAGAGGAAGCACGTATATACGCGGCTTCGCGGAAGAGAAAGTGCGTATGCGCAATGAAATTGGATCTATAATATATATAGAAGTATACGCTGGTTTATGTGAACGGAAGCGCGTATATACGCGACATCAGTGAAAGGAAAGCGCGTATGCAAACTAGGGTTTGCTGAAGTATGTGGTAAGAAATGTCTGATCTGTTCTGCTGGTTTACAGATATCTGTCAGTGAGCTATATGTATCAGTTTCATGTTTGACTGTGCTTAAAAGTATGGAGTGGGTCCAGTCTGAAAATATGATGAAATGTGGCCTGCAAGTTGTGTTCTAAGGAATCTTTGGATCCGGTGTGAAAATTGATGAAACGTGGTCCATAAAGTGCCGAGGGGTTGGCAACCTTGGTCGAGGAAGTTTGTAACTCCCTTCAGGTGAGAGTGATGAACGAGGACGGGGGGTCGTGGCTCCTTCCAGGAGAGGGTGGTAAGCGAGTTGGGGGTTGGAGCTCCCCTTCTAGGAGAGGGTGGTAAACAAGCGCAGGTGGGTGCCTGCGTGCTGGTAGGAGTCTGCACCAGCACATATGTTGTAAGATGTTTTCTCTATAATAAAATATTGAAGGTTGAGCAACTGCAGCGGTGGTTTTCTCCCGACTTGGGTTTCCACCTAGAAATCCTGGTGTTCATGTGTGATGGTTTGTTATGACATTCTTCTTTTGTGTTTGCGATAACTTAACATCGGATGAATGAATATTGCGAAGAACTAAGTTAATAAATATAATGTTGAATCTATTGCTAATACGAGTTTACTAAAGGAGAAAGTAACGTATGGGTTTTAGAGAAGTGAAAAAAAGTAAAAGTTTTGAATATCGGTAAATGTTGATTCACCCCCCCCCCCTCTCGGTGTTTTTCCAACAATTGGAGATGGAAGGAGGTTCTTGCGAAGCTTGATCGCTTGAAGGAGATCTATCGCAATGGGAAGTCAAGAAGGAGTGATCTCTATAAAGCCGCCTCTATTCAATGGAAGCAATCTGATATTCTGGAAGGTACGAACAAAAGCATATCTGCAAAGTCTTGGTACAGATATATGGGCAATCGTAGAAGAAGGTTATTAATACCCGGCAAGTATTCCCACTGATGCAGTAGAAAGGAAGAAGTATGAAATCAATGCCAAAGCAGTGAATGTCTTATTAGGAAGCATGTCTGAACCAGAATTTGCTAAAGTGATGCAGCTAAATTCAGCAAAAGAAATATGGGACAAAATAATTCTGAGTTATGAAGGAGATACAAAGGTAAAAAGTGCAAAACTCCAAACTCTTAGAATTGAATATGAAAATTTAAAGATGCATAGTGATGAAAGTATTGCCAGTTTCTTTCTTCGTCTAGATGATATTGTAAATCGAATGAGAAATTTGGGTGAAACCATAAGCGATACTACTCTGGTGGAAAAAGTCTTAAGATCCTTGACTTCAAAATTTGACTCTAAAGTTTCAGCTATTGAAGAAAGGCAAGATCTGCAAACTCTTACTATTGTTCAATTACATGGTATTCTGACTGCTTTTGAAATGAGACAAGGAGGTCCTTCTCAAATCAAAGAAGTTGCTTTTAAGGCGTCTGCAAAAGGAAAAGAAAAGGAAGTTGTCAAGGAATCCAGCTATATATCCGAAGAAGAAGAAGCGAATTTCGTGAGAAAACTCCAACTAGGTACTGGAAGATTCAAAGGTAAGCTTCCCTTCAAATGTTTTGAGTGTGGAAAATTTGGTCACTATGCTGCTAAATGTCCTTATAGAGAAAAAAATGGTAAAGGGAAACAATTTGAAAAGAGGAAGAGTTATTATGCAAATGAAGATGATGATGAAGTGTCCAGTGAAGATGAAGAAGATTTTGACCATGATCTGAAAGTACTCATGGCAAAGAAGCAAAAAAGAGAAGGCTACTCGAAACAAGAAGATATCTCAGAAAACTTGTATAGCAGAAATTGAAGAAGATGAATCGGATAGTGATTGGGGTCCTTGTAATACTCTTCTTTGTGCAAACAATAGTGAAGATAGTGAAAGTAAAGTTGTGGATCTAGAAGAAGCTATCAAGATCAAAGTTGAAGAACAACAAAAGGAAATTGATAAGAAAGATTCTATCTACAAAGAGATGATCTCTCAAATGAAAGAACAAATAGAAATGTTGAATGGACAGGTGGACAAGTATCAAAGGTTTCATACTTATGCATCCAATCGAATTAAAGGACTAGAAGCAGAAATCAACGATCTAAATGCAGATCTCGAAAAATCAAGCAAGAAGAATGAAGGACTTGAAGCTGCAATCATCTCTCTACAAACAGATCTTGAAGCATCAAGTAAGAAGAATGAGGAACCTCTACAACCATTTGAAAAGGAAGGCCTTGAAGTAGAAATCATCTCTCTCAAAGAAGATCTAGAAAAATCAAATAAGAAGAATGAAGAGCTGCAACAAACATGTGAAGAAAACGAAAATTGGTTGAAAGAAGAGATTCTAAATTTGAAGGATCAAGTAGAAGATGGAAGAAGGAAAGAAGAAAGCATGACAAAGCAATGTCAAGCCTTGGAGGTTGAGGTAAACATTCTCAAGGGTAAATTAGAAGAAAAGGTTAAACTTTTGAGGTTTCAAGATAGTACTAATATCTTGGACAATATTCTGAGTAATCAAAGGTCTCCTGCTATCAAACTTGGTCTTGGTTTCCATGAAACTGTTAAAGGAGAATCTAGCTCACAAGGAAGTGCTAAAAAATTCAGAGGATTTCAATGCAAAACCTGAAGTGTTGAAAGAAAAAAAAGGTCAACCAACAATGATGAAATCTCAAAGGAAATCAGTCAATAAAGTTGAATGCTTTAAATGTCATAATTATGGGCATGTTGCAGCAAATTGCAGGAGCAGATCATTTCAGCCTCAATCAAACAGTTCCTACATAGAAAGGTACTCTGGTTTCTTCAAGGGATATTGTTTTTCATGTAACAAATATGGACATAAAGCAGCTGATTGTAAAAGGAGGAAGATTAGAAATACTCATTATGATTCTTATGCTTATTTCTCTGGACACATGAGATGTTATTCTTGTAACAAGTATGGACATGTAGAAAAAGAATGCAGGTTGAACAGATATGAGAAATTGGATAACTTCCAGCACACAAATAGAAAGTTCAAACAAATCTGGAAAAAGATGGAGGACCGATCAAAAACGTAGGGAATTTTGACCCTACTGCAGTCATCCGCTTCTGAAGCTTACTTCTCTGATTGACTGCAGGAATGATGTGGGATACATTATGAGATTTAGTAATGTATCGTCACAGGGGGAGCAATGTATGATGACTTTCATGGTTGATCTGATTATTCTGGTTATATGTATTTCTGACAGAGCATCTGATATGAAGAAGATAGGTACAGGAAGTACAAGTTCAGGGGGAGATGAAGGAATGTGGAAAATTTCTATGCTTCACTTTCCATACGCGGGTTAGTTGAACAAAAGTCGCGTATACACGCGAGTTCCAGCAGACACAGTCGCGTATGCATTAATGATAAGAGAATTTATATGATAGCTGAAGATTTGGAGCAGAGGATCAGGGGGAGCATCAGTCTGACTATTAATAACTGTATTATTGACTCAGTATCAGCTTAGTTTCTCAGTTCTAAATTATGATGATATGATACTTGGTTTCTTATGTTGAAGATTATGGATGAGTCCTGTTTGCTTTTTGATGAAGAGTATTCGTTGCTGAGATGAAAGTCTTATAATTCAAAGATAAGGACAGATCATACAGAGATTGTTGCTGATGACTTGCTGATGAAGGTGTTCAGGTTGCACAAGTTAAGAAGGAGCACTGGTTCAGGGGGAGCAGCAGGTTGAATACTAATGATTGCATTGTTGGTACTATGACTGCTTATTCTTTGGTTATTGTGATACTCATGCTCAAATGATGATGACTTGGTATATGGTTTATTATGATGAGATTTTGAGCCCTGTTTGCTGAAAAGTATCTTTTGTGCTCACACATGGATGAGTTGTAAGTCGTTTGATTCAGAAATAAGAATAGATCATGCAGAGTTTGTTACTATGGTTGAGATATTTTCCCTACATATGTTACTTCATGTTAAATCTTAAAGATCATGGTGACATTGGACCACATGGATGATTGACACATATTTGAAGATGTTGTTCTGGTATGATAATTTCTCTTGGAAAGAATGTATTGATGCTACAAAGAATCTGAAGGGTTGGTTACTAATGTACTTATGCTACAACCATTGATGACGCTTGAAGACACAACTACTCTGTTCTATCTATCTGTATTCCAAGGAAGCATTCAAATATCTCAGAAAGAAGCTGAACAATGTCTTTTTCTCACAGAGGATCAGATTTGGTTAAAATATAGAAGATGGTATTGGATACGCGGGTTTCCTGAAACATAGTCGCGTATATACGCGAGTTCCTGCACAAAAAACCACATATGTCTGATTGCTGACATTTTTATGTTTGGAGTCAGCTCTTTTCAGCACAACTGAAGTGTTGTTTGGTATCTCTGATACTGTTTGGTATCTCTGGTGGTGTTCCAGTTTTCATAATTCTATTTCTCATGTTTTGATAAAGATGCCTTGATGATTTGTTGGTGAAAGTGTTCAGGATGCACAAACTAAGGGGGAGCCTTAGTCATCTAAAAAGAATGCTTGGATGCACACATTCAAGGGGGGTATTAGCTTTGCTGAGTATAATGCATTGTTGGCATTATGATGGTTCTGAAATATGTTCTCTTTCTTGAGGACTTTCTGGTGTTGGTCATAAATGGTCATATTTGTATTCTGATGAAAAGATCTTGTTGAGACCCATGATGTAAATTGTAATATTCAGTCATGTGAGGACTTGTCAACTGTGTAAACCCACTTGGTTGGGTAGCTGAAGAAAATTTTGTAAACCCACTTGGTTGTGTAGCTGAGTTGAAATTTGTAAACCCACTTGGTTGGGTACTTGAATCTCATATGTAAATCCACTTGGTTGGATATTTGATGTAAGTATGAGTCCTTGGTGATAGGAAGTTCATAGAGTCATGTACTTCATTGAAAAATATGTTTAAAGATTCAGCATGAACTCTGGGGGAGCTTGGTCATGGTATCATCAGATCTGCAGAACGCTTCTTCCACTTGCGGAGAAAAGGGGGAGAGTATGTTGATCCACCCTTTGCCCTTGATGTCAAAGGGGGAGAGTGACATGGTGTCATTGTATTCTTAATGTACCTAGCTGTTGTGGTAACCAAACACCATTGTGGTTGCCATCAAGTCCAAAGGGGGATATTGTTGGCAATATGATGCGGAGTGTTGTCCTTGATGGCAACCCACTGAATGAAGATGAAGACATGAGACTGTTGACATGATGGCAATCCACCTGATGAAGTTATTCTTGACCTGATGGACTTGATAAATGATGTAAATCTGATGTGAAATGATGTTTGTTAGCAATATGATGCTGAGTGTTGTCCTTGAAGGGAATGAAGAAAGAAATTCAGTTTGTGCTAGAGTATGTCTCAAGGCATACACGGATCTGTCTAGGGGAAGTTGTGTATGCACACGGAAAAGAACGTGACAAGTCGCGTATGGGAAAAAGCGTTCATAAAGTGCAAAACCAGGGGTAACCACCATGGTATTGACCCATTGTATTGGGTAATGATTCGTCTAAATGACCCCGTTCAGGAATACCATCGGAAGTAATGTGGTTTTGGCTCATGGTATTGAAAAAGGTTAAACCTATATAAGGAGAAGAAATTCATTGTGCAAATCATGAGCATGGGTGCAAGATGTCTCAGCTTGAATGAATACTTCTCTCTGAAGTAGATCTGAATGGAAAGGGTTATAGTTGAATGATAAATCTGAATGCATGATGCACCAATGATGAAGAAGGGGATCTAGATCTGAATTGTACTTGTATTTGCTAGATCTGTTTATGGAATGATTAGATCTGTGATGAGGCGAACATCTGTCTGAGGTAAAGGGTAAAATCTGAAGTGATGTATCTGTTGTGAAGAATTGCAATGACATTAAAGTCTGAAGAACCATATGCTAGTTCGCCAAAGAGGAAGCGCGTATATACGCGGCTTCGCAGAAGAGAAAGCGCGTATGCGCAATGAAATTGGATCTATGTACTCTGAGAAGTATATTTATTTGGTTTATGTGAACAGAAGCGCGTATATACGCGACATCAATGAAAGGAAAGCGCGTATGCAAACTAGGGTTTGTTGAAGTCTGTGGTAAGAAATGTCTGATCTGTTCTGCTGGTTTACTGATATCTGTCAGTGAGTTATATGTATCTGTTTCATGGTTGACTGTGCTTAAAAGTATGGAGTGGGTCCAATCTGAAAATATGATGAAATGTGGCCTGCAAGTGGTGTCCTAAAGGAAGCTTTGGATCCAGTGTGAAAATTGATGAAACGTGGTCCATAGAGGTGCTGAGGGTTGTAGCCTTCAGTCAGGGGTTGTAGCTCCCTTCCAGGTGAGGCTGGTAAACGAGATCGGGGGGTCGTAGCTCCCTTCCAGGAGAGGCTGGTAAACGAGTCAGGGGGTTGGAGCTCCCTTCCCGGGAGAAATTTGTGCATGACGCGGTGGGTGCATAGTGCTAGTAGAGTGCGCCGCCACACATATGTTATGAATGTCTTCTCTATAATAAATATTGAAATTTGAGCAAGCTGTGGTGGTTTTCTCCGAACTTGGGTTTCCACCTAAAAATCCTAGTGTTCATGTGTGATGTTTTGTGTGATGGTTTATTAATTATTCTTGCACATGTTTCTTGATAACAACATCGAGATGAATGAATATTGCAAAGAACTAAGTTAATAAATATGCATATTTAGATCTCTGTACGCGAGTTTACTAAAGAAAGTAGCGTATGGGTTTTAGAAGGAAAAAAAAGCAAAAGTTTTGAATATGCAGTAAATACTGATTCACCCCCCCCCCCCTCTCATTATTTTTCCCAACGGGTTTGGTGGGAAAAATCACTTAATGAGATGGATAGTGGGAAATCTGATTGTCCATTGGGCTAAGGAGTCAAAAGTCAATCAGAAAGAGCTAGGATCAAGGTAAAAAATTCAAATGTTTTCAGGGCAAGATAGATAAGCCTTTGGAGATCTTGGGAGGTTTTTTGGTGAAGTGGTATGATTGGGATAAAGAGAAATTAAGGGTTCTTTGATCCGGAAAAAGGAAGTAGTAGCCAAAGGTCAAACAAAAGAGGGAGCAATTAAGGATTCCCTACTCTGGAAATCAGCAGAAAACATAGAAATGATAAACAGTAAAGACAGGGTTCTTTTAAAAAATCCTGAAATAAAACTCCTGTTTATTCATTCAAATTTAGAACACATAATGGATGCATGAAACAAAGAAGATAAACAATGACAAGTAGAAAGCACTTCACTTCAATGGCTCATCACCTGAATCTTAAAATATGATGCTAGTTGATCTGATCCTGTCTGCTACTCAAAATTTGCAACAAACAAGCCTTCAAGTCCAACAAAAATTACTATAGAAATCTTCAGCAATTTATTCCATGCTAATAATTCAAAGAGTGAAGTATTTATACAAATTCTAAACTAGAATATCTTGAAAAAATATCAAGATTGGTTTACAAATATCTCAAACTATTTTACATAAATATAACTTAAATAAAGGACACTCAAAACTAATGAATCTATTTGGCACTATAATTATGGATTTATGGTGACAAAGAAGAAAATTTGAATTTGATATCAACTCTTAGTTGATGATGAGGCATCCAAGTCACTAACTGTCTCCGTCCTTTGTGTATTTTTCTCCAGAAATTCTACAAACTTTGGGTCCAATGATACCTTTGTATTTCTCAATCCAAAATAGATATGTAAAAAGTGAAAGAGGTTTTTGTAGATAAATATGTTACTAAGATAAACCTCTCTCAATGTCCCAAAATGCAGTTCCACTTGTTCACAATAGGCTCTGCACAAATATGTGTAAAACGAGACTTTACATAGTCTGAAAAATAGGTTGTAAAGATGTGAATGTATCTCTCATTCTATAATACCTAAGCATAAAGTGAGATAGGTTTTTGTAGGTTGGCATCTTGGAAACATAAAAGTCCTCCAGTTTCTAAAAATGCATCTTGGATTGACCACAATAGTTTATGTAAAACTATGACTTAAACATGAAATTTCTGCAAAAATGTCCCTTCTTGCTCTGTTTTCATCTTTTAACCTTTTTGTTCTTTTAACATTTTTTTCTTTTACTTTGGATAAATTTCATTGCTGACGAAAGCATTTTCATATTTGTTTAAAAATTACTGCCTCTGTATTTACTTTTATTGTTTTACATTGACTGCTCTGTTACTCTGTTTTAACTTTCACTCTGACTTTCATCTGATACACTTTAACTCTGATGCTCTTTGACTGTTATGTTTTCACTGTCACTGTGAATTCTTACTTTAATTTTACCATTCACTGTGTAATTTCATCTTTCTGATCTCTCTCTAAATTTGATTTAATTCTTTCTTTTTATACAAACTGTTTTTTCAATGAAATTATTTGAATTAAAATCTGAGAATTTGAAGCAACAAGTTTGTCAACTAGTATTGAAACTATTGGCCCAATTTCATATCCTGGGAATAATCTGTAAAAAATCAAACAATTTGTTAATAAAACTCTGGTCTGAAGGGAAGCCAATAATGACTTTAGGGAACAGGGAATATAGTGAAAGGAGTTCTAGTCATAGTAGGGGTTTTCTCATAATTTTGACCTTCATATCTTAGGAACTCTTATTTAGGTTTTTTGTACACTTCTGTAAGCTTAAACTATTTACAGAAGGTATTTCTGGTGTGAAAGAGGTTCCTGGATGAAAATAAGAAGAATATGGTTCTTTTCTTAGATTTTTCTTTCAATTTTTGACTTTTAACTGTGTTACATAATCTCACTAGTTATGAAAATAAGAAACAGGGGTGTCTTAATCTTTCTCAATGGATATTGGTTTATAAATCATTTGAAATCAAGCACAGAGGGTCAGGTTACCTGCAGAGGATTTCTAGGCTTTAATGGGAGTTTTATATAGTCTGGAAAACTAGAATAAACCCAACATTTCTTCTAAAACTAAGCGCAGTCTAAAACAGGGTTTTCTCAAAAATTTTGCGAGGGTTTAGCCTCTTTTTTGACCTTTTTAAATAAGCTTTATTGGATAAAATTAAGCTCTGAATATATTTATTTCTTTATCAATGTTCTTTCAAACTGAAAACAGGTTCAGTTTCTTTGAAAAATACTTTTTTTTCGCAGGTATGGGTATTTGAAAATGGCTCTGAGGTGTTTGAATAGTTTCCTGATATCTTTTCTTGTATCTAGTGGCAATTCGAAACTTTTCGGCAATTTTTAACAGCGAATGCAAGCGGCTTTTCACTGGTTCTAGAAACTGTGTGAATACTTCGTTCTCTAAGTTGGGAGGGAGCATACAATTGAGAAATGCAGGAAAGGGATAAACGGTGCAATTTCGAGGTTTTTTTAGGCATTTTAGGGTTAAAATGGCCTGCAATAAATATCAATCACATCGAGCAATGGGTGGTTTTCGGGGTTCATAGGATAGAATCCACGAGTGGTTATCATGCGAGTTTAATATGTAAGCGGTTTCAATTGGATTGGATGTGATCCAATCAAAATGAGCCAAGTGGAGGAGAGAGAAAAGGCTGAAACAACCTATTTCTCATGGAAATGAAAAATTTAACATCGCACAACTTAAATTGCGATATGGGAAATCAATCATCAGATTAGGAAGGGACAGTGCGAACGGTCGAGATTTGATTTGGAAACTGCTCGGCATTCCGAGTGGGTCCAAGGTTTTGTATATGCGGTGGGATAGTTTATAACTTTTATAAATATACATTTATAAAGTTTAAAATTTTGAGTTATATGTTTAGCGGAGGGGTAAAATCATATGTTTTTAATTAAAACATAAACAAATGTTTCAATTACGGGCGCAGGTATTTATTATATGATATTTAAACCTTTTAACAGATGTTTAAAGACCATAAGGGGCGGAATATTAATATGTTGATATGTTTAAACCTTATGGGAAAGGGCGGGTTTTATTTCACCATGTGGGATAATATAAACATAGGTTTAAACTTTAAGTAAATGGGTTTTGGGGGTTATTTAAATATAAAGTATTTAATAATATACGGGAAGGGTATATTTTTAAGGATTTAATAATATAAGTTAAAAATTAATATGAAATGTAGGTTTAATGAGAAATAAATTAAAATACATAATTTAACACTAAGTAAAGTGTAAAATAGACAATAAAGCATAGTTTTGTCCCATTTTTTGATTTTTACACAAACTAAGGATAAAAATGCATTTTATGGGTTTTTTTAGTGTTTCTGAATGAAAATGAAATTAATTATGTAGGGTTTTTACTTTTACTAAGAAAAAGGATGTTTTACTTAGGAAAAGGTATTATGACTTGGAAGACGGTGAATATGCTGATGAAAATGGGTTTTATGTAGGAAATCCAGTATTTTTAACCAATTAGTTATTGAGCCTTGGGTCTAGTCCCAACAGAAGTCAGAGAAATGCTCTGAGCCTTTTTAATTGAAGGTTTAGAATACTGGATGATTCTGGGGAAGGGAGATTAGTAACTTATGCCAGATGATGCTTTATTACATGGCTTGCACAACTGCTTTCTACCTACCCATCATTATTTCTAACATTTTTTACTTCATTTTCATGGGTGCATTTAATCTTGCAACCCTAAATCCATTTTTCTTTCAAAACATAAAACTATCTAAGTCTAACCTTATTTCATCTGAGGGCTCAGATTAAACTATTAATCTCCTCATTTATTCTCTAACTATCTACTGATTTGTCAAGTTTAAATTGTTTCACATATATTTATTCTCTATCTAAGACATGAAATTCAAAGCATGAAAAGTTAAGATTAAAATATTTAACTGATCATGTATTATGGCATTTTTAACAATCTGCACATAATCATTATTCTTGCCATAAAAGTAAATAGTAGTGGCATTTTGACTTGCTCACTTTCAGGTCTTATTTTTATCTCTTATTTCTTTTGGGGTCTATTTTTTCTAAGTCCTTTGATCTTTCTTTTAGGAATTTTACCCTCTTTTCATTTTTTTATTATTTTCAAATATGGGAAAACAACTTGCAGAAAGCAGGGTATGTACATATTTACAAGACTATCAAAGTCAATTCAAAAATTATGAATCCTATTATTATAGGAACCTAACAGTTGGTAATCCAATGATTCTTGCTTATGTTAAACATCGACACCATTTATTCACAGAAGAAAGATTGCACATGGGTGTGTAGTGGTTGAAGACTATATGGTTTTGAGATCTCGACACAGATTTGCAGTAGTTTGGTTTTTGTATCAGCATTTCCATTGACATTTGTAGAAACAATCACCTTTCCTCAGTTGTTTCGGGACATACAACTCCTCAGGCATGCGGAAGAAGGGGACCTTCAGTTCATTCTTCAGAACTTTAGTTCATCCTTCATCACTTCAACTCATCCTTTAGTCTTCTTCAGCAAATCAGATCAGCAGTCACGTCAGCTTCAACCATTCCATCCTCCACTTCATTTTGTAGCACCTGGAAAATCAATGAAAAAGGTAAAAATTGAGGTAAATTTGGCTTATGATTCTCTAATTCATTAGAAGGTTAAATAATCTTAATGATTCACCACTTCTTATTCCACGATTTCATCTTTCATAAACCATTATCCTTTTATTTCCTTCCATTCACTCTGCATATACTCTGATTACAAGACCATATTAAAAGAAAAATCCTTATGGTGCATTAATCAAAGCAATGTCTATAGTGTCTTCTCCAAGCATTCTATTCAGAGGATGAAGTCATTACTGCCATGAAAGAATAAAGGAAACCACCTATAATTATTTTCCTTACGATGACAGAGTATGCAAGTAGCCATTCACCATATCCATCACCACCTCATTTCATCCATCATCTCTTCCTCGTCCATCCCTCTCTTGTCTTCAATTTATATTGCTCAGTAAATTAGTAGGATAGGGTAATGTGAAGTAGTGTTGCTCCACAAGAACTGACACCTTCAAATATCCAAGCAATGTTGTCCCACAAGAACCAACATCTACAAAGCAATGTTAAGAATCTATTAATGAGCAAGAGATTTGTTTGCATGAGGAAATGAAAATCCTCAGGCATGGGGGCATGTTGGGCCTCGAATATGCCCAATTCTCCATTATATATTACCATCATTCATAAGCTAAATTTCAACACCTTTACACTCATTTCAGATCATAATTCAATCACTTATCGCCAAATCACATCCTACGCCTCATGGTTGATTATCATTAGTTTTATTAGATTTTCTATGCTTAGAGGTGATTTAGTCGTGATTTACTAATGATGGTTTTGCTAAGTTCATTTGTCTAAAAGTTCCATCATCAAAATTCTTCACAAGGCAGTTTAACTAGTTACTGCAAAGTTGAGTACGAAATTGTTGTAGGTGAAAATATAATTTTTTTCATCAAATAGGGAAGAATCATGAAATTCTGACATGTGGGTTTTGTTCAGAGTACCCTTATTAATGTAACTCAAATAACCGTTTGGAAAAATTCGTTACCATGAAGGAGTTATGGTCAAGGGAATATTTGAGTGCAAGGTTAAGTACATAATCGGGGTCAAAATTCGGATTTGATTGTTTCGGCCACATTCATGGTTTGGATAAGTTTCTTTGTGCTCAAATAGGGAATCGATTTCTCCAACAAAGATATAATCAAGATCGGTTTAGTTTGGGATGCACTTGTAGATCAATTACGAATATTTCATAATATCCATTTTCTTTTTCTAGTCAAGCCAATTAGATCTAGTTTCCATCAGTTGACCTTTTTAAGGCCCGATATGCTTTGTGTCTTGGGAGGAGATACACATATGCATAGTATTTTGTAAGGAGAGAAGGATATATATGCTCAAATTGGAATGGAGGTTTGAACACATTTCTGGACGATGTTTGAACTAGTGTTTTACTGAACTATAATATAATTGTTGTCTCGGAATTCATTGTTTCGTGTAAGTGCTATGTCTCTTTAATCTTCAAGTACTGAGATAGTTTGGACTTACTTCGGGGAGTGGAAAGGGCCCACCACAACATGGAATTAAGTCCTGTGATCAATATAAATTATAGGAAGCATGTTTGATTGAGATTCACACGTTTAGATCTCGTTTTGAAGATGTTTTCCAAATAAATCTTAGAATTATCATTTTATATTATGTACTTAAGCACTTACTTTGTTTTCTTTGGATCTGAAAGAATGTCTTGTCTCTAAGTCTTTTCGAACCAAAAATAATTGTAGTGATTAATGTTTTCGATGCATGGACAATTTCTCAAACTCATGATTAAGAATGTTTAAAATAATGCTTTCCAATTTTGATAAATTCAGAGGATGATAATTACGTCATAAGTTCAAATTGGATTCGGTTTCGCAGTTTTGAATCATGAGCATCTATCAAAGATACAAAATTCTTGTAGCATCGTGTTTTACATAAGACCAGCCAGAATTAATAAGATAAGACATTAATTATTAATAGAAACTGTAGCATAGTTTTGAGATTTGGTATGATTGTAGTAAGGTTGAGTTGAAAACCATATGTTAATACTTTTCCATAGAATAGACTTTAGGATTTTATTTGAAGTGGTTTTAAATTATAAATAATATTTGATATTTAAAGTATGTAAAGTTTGAGTATGTTAATTTAGGCAGCATAAGAATATTAATTTGAAACTCTCATTTAGTTTCGTTTGAAATTCTTCAAAAGTAAATGTGTGGACTAACTAGGATTAAGAAATTAGTTTGAAATTCTCTTTATCTTGTATATCCTAGGATCTAGGCCAACGATTATATTTTATTTGATTTGAATTTCTTGTTTATTTATCATATGAGACAATAAGATTGAAGGCTGATAGAAATAAGCATTTTATGGTATTCATTAACTATGAGAGAGTCATATTATTCAAGTCTTGCATTGAGGATTTAAATCGATAAGTTCTACATAAATAACCTCTATTTCTTTCAAATCTCCTTGTTAAGAACATAACTCATTAAAATTATAAATATATCTTAGAATGGTACATTTATAACATAACATTGAATCTCAGAGTGTACATGTTCGACTCATTCTGTTTTGATTGGATTGCTTGTAAAAAATTTTCATAAGTAGGAATGAATTTTCCTTCTTTAATTAAAGTAGCTTCAATTTATGTCATAAGGGTTTGATCTATTTAGATCGGCATTCAGGATTCTTTCTAGCATTGAATAGGAGGGTTGATTTACCAAATAGATCTCAGATTCCTTGAGCTTCACTATTTTATATCGGTTAAGGATTTCTAGAAGTTTATTTATTTAGATAGTTTGATTGAATGTCTTTCTTGGATTGCCTATCTTCCTCTGGTTGGATTGAATTAGGAAACTACAGAGCTTAATTATAAGTTTTCATCTTAGTTTTGATTCCTGTTTTGAATATTATTTAGACCTTGTTTCACATAACACTAGTTTGATTTTAGTTCCACATTTATCAATTTGATTTAATTTCAAAATCTATGAAGCATGATTTAGATTTGGGTTTTGTATTTGAGAAATTTAAATTTTGTACTTAGAAGTTCATTATAAAGAAATCATACACTCTTCATTTAAACACTGAACAAAAATCGTAGTACAAATCGTGTTTACGAGTCTCAGATTGACAATTAAATATTAAGAGGTTTAATTGCTAATTAAAACTCTCAAAAACCACGGGGAGGGGGCAATAGACCGGTGAAAGAATCAAGAACCTATATGTTCTCGAGGTCGAGGATGTATGTAAATATTTGAGGATAAAATCAGTGGTTAGTGACGTGGTGGTTGAGAGGGAGAAATTATTCTCAACATGCAGCCTCAGAAGCAGTCTCAGAAGCTTGTGGAGCAGCCAGAATTGGAGAAATGGAGAGGAGACTAAGTGGAAGAGTCTAGGAAAGTAGAGACCTCTAGGAGGGGGAAATTTCGATCCAGATGGGTATAGGGAGTAAATGTAGCTATACCTCCAGGTGAGAGGTGGGGTGATGTGTAGATATAATCCCAAGAATAAATTTGGGTAGGGTCCATTGATATGGTGTGTCTCATGGATAGATCTTGGCTACGAGGAGGCCACAGTACAACAGTAGCAGGAAGGATTGGTTGGATTGATGTAGTTAGATGTTAGGAAGACAAAAATCAAAGTGAAAGATGTCGAATACTGGAGCACAGATCACAGTTGGCAACAGTGCAGATGGCATGGATGCAGATTTTAGCGGCAATGCAGAGAGTCTAATAGACAGGTGTAGTAGCTAGCAGTAGTCAAAAGGCTCTGAGGATAGATGCATTATATTGATTCAATTGTTTGGAGGCTATTCAGTTTCAGGGGTTGCAGGTGAAAACAACAGTGGAGAATTGTTGCATGCAGAAGCTTCCAAAGGTACCGAATCAGGATAGATTGAATTCCTTGTTGAGAGGGAGTGTTGAAATTTGCAGCAAGAAATAGTGAAATTGGCAACAAGAAAGTGAAAAAATTGCACACTCATTGGTAAGGAAATTTTGATGCACATTGGTGAGGAAATTTTGGTGCACATTGATGAGTAAATTTTTATGCACACTAGTGAGGAATGTGGGGCGTCTAATTTATTTTTCCTTTAAATAAATTGGACAATAAATTGTAATTTCATCTCATAACAATTTGTATCAGTTAACTAAGTCATGATGATTGAATTAGCTCAAGAAATTCAAGTTGAGGGTCTAAGATGAGGCATGCAGAGGGATTCTAATATTTTGGGGGTCCAGTTGCAGTTGATGCACTAGTGAGGTGTAGGTGTGAATTAGTTAACTCAATTAATTGAGTTAAAATAAGTTTAACTAGTTCTAACTCAGTGATGAGCTAGTTAGAGGTTCAGTGAATTAAATTAGATTTAATTCACAATGAGTGATCAATTAGATAACTGATAATTCTCTATTAATAGTTGCATGCATGTCAATTCAAAGAGAGACCCAATTGAGGCAGAGGTTAAAGGGAACATAACTACGATTTGTATTTATAGAAACTTTCCCATGTGCAATTATAAAGTCATGGGGATGCCATGATGGATTGCGTAATAAAAGAAGGGAATTATTCCTCTTTAATAGGGGCCTAATTTTATAGGAATTGTGTGAGCAAGGCTAGGCTGAGCAAAGGCTGAAAATTGGCTAAGTGTTTATTAATTTTGCATGAGCATTATAAGCCAGTTTTGAGTAGGATCAGAGTGAGACAATTGGCAGAGTGTTGGAGAATATCATGAGAGATTAAGCATTGTATTGTTTCATGATTCCTTGACTTAATAAAAAATATAAATAGAGGTGTTTCGAGCAGTTGCTTTCCCCAGATACATCTTGTGTTGTACGATTAATTTACTTATTTCTCTTACTTGCATGTGATTGAACGATTATGTTTTTTGTTCCACAAATATTATAGAAGGATTCAATATATTTTTTTAGTACATCACAAGATCATATTGAATCCCATTGGTATATTTTTTACATTGTATCAGAGTGATATTTCTACAAGAGGGAGTACAAACAATGCACTAGAATAGTGCATGAATTTAGTAGAGCACGCAATGTCAGTATGCAAGGGAAAATTGCGTAGTCAACAATGACACAGAAGCAAAGGAACGGGTAGGTGAGAGTTGCACTAGTACAAAATGGCTAATTAGTTACTAAAAAAATGACTAAAGTTTGCATATAAACGACGATTTTTCAGTCGGTGACCAATAGTAGCTAATTTACAGTATCTTATAATGTGACCAACTTTTGGTCATTTTTAGCTTAGTCATTAATTGGTTATCTCAATTTTTTTATCTAGTTGTATATTTGGTCATTGATTTAGTCATTGATTTAGTCACCGATTTGGTCACTAATTTAGTCATTCATTTGGTCTTTCATTTGGTCACTGATTTAGTCATTCATTTGGTCACTGATTTAGTCATTCATTTAGTCATTGATTTGGTCATTAAATGTCACAATTAATGACCAAATATACAACAAAATATATTCTATATGATCACCCGAGAAAACCTATTAATGACCAAAAAAATATGACCAACATGTTGGTCATGTTATAAGATACTGTAAATTAGCTACTAATAGTCATATATATGCAAATTTTAGTCATCGTTTGAAACCAATTAATGACCAAAGAAATATGACTAAATTTTAGTCGTGTTATAAGATACTGTAAATTAGCTACTAATAGTCGTATATATGCAAAATTTAGTCATCATTTGTAGTCACAAATTTATCATTTGTAGTAGCTATTTATTCATTATATAAATGACTAATTTAGTAGTTTATATTCATTTCATTTACTTTCATTAATAATCATTATAAATGACTAATTATTCGTATATTCATTTTATTTGTGTTCATTATTAATCAACATAAATTAATTTGTATGATTTAAAAAATGTCATACAATGTGCATGTTCATCTAATATGAAAACACAAAGTCGCATAATTTAATTACAATACTAAACAACATCAAGTGCAACTATAAATAATTTAAACCACATAAATTATATTATATGAAATGTTAAAGTATTCCAATATGAGTTTCCAACTTAATATTAGTTGGACTACAATTTACACATGAAATGATGTTTCATCACTTCAAAACATTATCGTTGTGTTGTCAAGGCATTACAGGTGAATTCACCAACTCTGAAGACTTGATCATCAGTCTTTATATGTGTGTCTTATGTAAGATATGGCTCTAAGGGTATCACCAGACCGTTTTTTCTCTCTCTTTTTGCATTTGTCGCTCCAATGTTATTGCTCTCCTCTTTTTTCAATTCATCCTTCTTACCATCAACACTGATTTCATTTTCTGAAAATAAAAAAAAATACAATGCAGTGTAAGAAATGAAAGACAATTAACACTAGAATATAACATAAATTATACTATAAATATTTTATACAACATATAGCTTAACATCAACAATGTCAAAGCAATTTTCCTTCAACATCAATTTCTGCAAAATAAATGTCACGTTATTCTTTCCCATTTCTCAACATGCTACATACGATAAATTGAAAATCACATAAAACCAAGAGAAAACCCTTTTCTAACAAAAACAAACAAACAAACAGTGCCTCTAATAAAACTTCATTATAATATTAGCAAATGAAAAGAGAGCTAGTGGACCATTTGTGTTGTTTGACTTTGCCTATTTTTGTTATAAAGTGCTCAAGCTTCAGGAACCAACAAATGTGAGCACGAGCTAAAAACTAACCAACCATTCACTTGTCAACATGAGAGATCACAAATAAACCACAAAATTGATCAGGCATTAAAATTGTGAGCAGACTACCTTGAAATTTTCTTCTTGAGAAATACCTCAAAATCCCCTCGTTTCTAATAAGCTTCCTGGCTATGTACCTCCATCCTTGATTTCCCTTGCTATATCTTGAATAAAGAATATCCCTTCAACAACTAGTTTTGCAACATGGAAAATTTTAGGGGCTAATATTCGTAGGTGGGCTAATTTTCCATGGTTTTTCCAAAAAAAAGATTCGCCAATTTCCATATTTTTATAAAAATGATTTGCCCAAATTTTACAATATAAAATTAATTTACTTTAAAAATCGCAAAGATTATATGGAATATATTATAATATAATTATAAATTTGAATAACTTTACAAATACATCAATAAAATTTTTATACTTTGCATATTAGGGGCTAGTGAGATTCGCCAATTTTCTAAACTTCAAGATAATTTTCCATCCTTAAAATTATCACTGTTTTCTGAGAATCCTACCAAGTAACTCAAGAGCCTTGGGAGCATCAATAGTAGCATCCTCCAATGAAAATAGTACAGTCTCGAACCTAGAAATATCAAAATTATATATAGTTATAATTCATAATCGCACATGAGCATAAACTGTAGCAGTCTTGAAATAAACTCAAACTTGAATAAGAACAAACACAAAATTTCAATTTTTTGGTTTATATGATAGCCATTTGATAATAGCTCACTCAACATCCATGTTTTAGGCAGTATTTGGTGTCTTTTTATGTGGAAAATTTTCCAATGGGGCTAGATGTTTTGACCTTTTCTGTTTGGATCTAAGCTTAATATGAGTATGTATTGGATTTTTGTTTTAAATGAAAACATAGGTTCTTCTTTTTCCCTTTCTGTTTTTCTCCCTTTACATATATATGTTGTGAATTTGCATAATTTTAAACAAAATAAATAGTCATGTTAATATGTTTTAACATATTGCAATTTTAAAAATAAATATACAATTTTAAAATTTATAGCTAGAGTTTTGGATTCAGTTCAATTTGAACCAAATAAGAGAGTGGCATTAGTCACAATTTTAGTAATATACTAATATTGATAACCAGAAAAGTGTCTTTTTGAGTTGGCTATATCTAATGGCTGATAAAATAATCCTTTACACAGGTATCACATAGGAATGTTAACCAGAAATCATTTTGGTATAACATAGGAATGTTGACGACATTACAACATCTCTACCATGTTGATGATTGAATTATGTGAATGAGGATGGAAGGAGATCTGAGGGTTTTTTCGCCAAGGGTTTCTAAATGGCTCGGTGATCGGGGATGACACAATATGGAGGGGGCTCTGACACACACTACAGCATTGCGGTCCCATAGACGATCACATGTGTCAACCCTGTGGTGGGGTTCCTACTAAGACTTCCTACACCTCCTATCGTAGCCTCCCAATTTTCACCCATCCCTTATTGCTTTTCACTGTCGCACTTTCTACGGCCCGTGCTCTTCTGCAACCATAGCTCGACCGGCATCGGATGCCATGGAGTACGAGCTGCTAGATTATTCCCTGGACCCATTGGAGGATGAGCTGTTAGATTATTCCTCGGACCCATTGGAGGGCTTGCCAATTTGGTCCACTCCACGACACTCCCAGTATTTTTTGTCCGTGCAGGCACCTCCCGCATCTGCAGTTTTTCCAGATGGATCTAGGGCTTCCACCACACCTCATTTTTCTCTGGAGGGATTTTCTTCCCTAGCCTACCACTTTGATTTTTTGCCATCTACATTGCTAGAGTGCTCCCCCCCCCCTTCCTATAGCCGATCCGGTGCTATCTATGCCATTATCACCTGCATCTCACCATTTTCTGACATCCCTCCTATTGTCACAGTCCTCCCCCCCTCCCTGAGATATCTCCTCCTCCCTGTATCCTATACCCTCGTTGCCCGCTTTTGCACCCCCTTTACATCCCCCGAACTTGCCCCTGGATGAACCCTCGCGAACGATGTCGTGACCCCCTCCATTTGGGTGTTTTGTGGGCACTCTCCCTATTGATCTGCCCTCACATTCAGTCAGGACAATTGAGGAACCTACCTCGGACTTGGTAGGGGAGCAACCCTCCCTTGGATATCAACCGCGCTCATCTAGGAAGTCGGGATGTGTTAAGAAAGGTAATAAGGGTATCGACCTTGCATTCGGAAACCAACACAGGATGGGCGATGTACTTGACACGACAGAGAGAGTTTTGGTCGGACACATTCGGAGCCGGAAATACAACACGGAGTGAATTCGGCTATGGACTATGGAGATCTAGGGACATTTTATTTATGCTTTACCCTTTGTCATCATTCTCCCCAAAGGATTTTTCACACTCAGTTTCAGTCAGTCGGAACACCTACAATGGGTAGTTTCCCGTTATTGGCACATAGAACAAGCCCCAGTCCTGTTGAAGAGATGGAGCCCTCTATTCGACCCTGAGCGAGAGCACTTGGGTGCTGGACCCATCTAGGTTCGATTACCTGGGATACCTATGCACTTCTGGTTTTAGGATACCTTCGCACACATTGGCAATGCTCTTAGGTCCTATCTTGATCATGAAAAATCTTATATTGCAACTAGTATCATGACCATGGCTCGAATTTTGGTACATTTGGACACCAAAGAGGGTTTGGAAGAGTCCATTACATTGCGATGGAAGCAATTTACCCAGATCCAGCCCCTGGATTATGAAGGTGTGCCTTACCAATGTAGAAGATGTCACGAGGTCGGGCATCTTTATAAGCACTGCCTACTCTTGCAGAAGAAGGCTCCACATTCCCTGCCAACTGAATGTGTTCCTGCATCAACTCCATAGGCACAGGCGCCCACTCGGAAGACTTCTCAGCACAGTCGACCCCTCAGGCCAGTGTTCCGAATGAAGCCCCTATTTCTCATCCACCTCGGCCCCCTTCATCACGCATTACCTGCTCCAGAGAAGCCGTCGCACAACCATCTGCAAGTATTACTTCACTCCCTTACTCTGCTTCTGATTTTTCTGTTGTATCTACTGTTATTCAATCATTGGTCCTCTTTGTATCTGGGTCGACGTTCCCCTCCTCTCCTCTCCCTTCGTCTGTGACCCCTCCCTCTATACCTTCTCCCACTCTCCCCCTCTCCTCTGAGGCCTCATCTGACTCTGTGGGCAGCCACTCATACTTTCTCAAATCCCTCTCAAAGCTATTTGCATCCCCCCCTACCGATTAGCTATTATTCCCCGCCTCCCAAGATCGGGGTATCTTCTCGTGGTCGCAAATCATATATTTCTAAAGCCATTTTCCAAGCTGGTCAGGAGGTAGCTGATGGACGTCAACACACTCTCAATCGGGTCCTTAGAGCACAGACAACCCATGCATCTATTCCCTCATGATTTTTGTCTCCTTCAATTGACACCTTGTGATATTATTTTCCTCCAAGAGACCCTTGGCCCTGAATCATCGATTGTCAATATTCTTCAAGGCATGCACCCTAGCTAGAACTTTCATGCCCTGGATGCTCGTGGCCGATCGGGCGGCATTGCACTGGGCATTAATCCCCGGTCGATAAATCTCCTTAATATCTAGCGAGGAGAGGGATACTTGGGGGCCGACATACAATCGACTTAATTTGGATCTCCCTTTTGCATCTTCAACATATATGGGTTGTGCTCTAATCAACTCACATTTTGGGATCATTTCCTCAATCTCCCCCTCATGAATCATGACAGGCTCATACTCAGTGGTGACCTCAATTTCTCTCTCGGTCAGGCTGAATCATGGGGACATTCCGCTCAATTCGATCCCCTATCTGAACAGATTCAGACCCTCAATGAAATGCACCAGCTTGTGGACATCCCTTCACCCAAACTACAACCTACTTGGCACAATAAGAGGACATGACAAGCCTCCCTTGCCAGATGATTGAACAGATTCTTGGTCCATGAGGACATTCTTGCCCATATCCCCAACTATCGGAAGTGGTTTGGATAGGGGGGACTCTTTGATCACTCTCCCAATTTTATGGAACTTTCCAGACGCACACCAAATCCAAGGGCACCCTTCAAATTCAATGCTACATGGCTTGAGGATGCATCCTATGTTGAAGTTGTCACTCAGTACTGGACTACCCATATAGGACCACCGGACCTAGACCCCTCTACTCTCTTTGCCTACAAGATGAAAGAGGTCAAGAGGCTCACTAGGGTTTGGGAAAAGGAGAAGATCATTCAGGATGAATAGACTCTGCAATCTATTGAAGAGGAACTTGTTGCAATGAGTTCATATGACCATCAAGGATTTGAAACGGATGAATCAAAGGTGCGCATCTACTTGCTGGAATATGAGCGCACTAAGATCCTGAAGGCTCACGAAGAGACATGGTGCCTCTGAAGTAGGGCCATCTAGCTGAAAGCTGCGGATGAGAACACTAACCAACCATTCACTTGTCAACATGAGAGATCACAGATAAACCACAAAATTGATCAGGCATTAAAATTATGAGCAGACTACCTTGAAATTTTCTTCTTGAGAAATACCTCAAAATCCCCTCGTTTCTAATAAGCTTCCTAGCTATGTACCTCCATCCTTAATTTCCCTTGCTATATCTTGAATAAATAATGTCCGTTCAACAACCCGTTTTGCAAGAATTCTACCAAGTAACTCAAGAGCCTTGGGCACATCAATAGTAGCATCCTCCAATGAAAATATTACAATCTCCAACCTAGAAACATAAAAATTATATAAATTTATAATTCATAATCACACATGACCATAGACTGTAGCAGTCTTGAAATAAACTCAAACTTGAATAAGAACAAACAAAAAATTTCAAACTACCCTTCAGTAAGTTGTCCCTAATTTAGCAAGAAAGGCCCAAACTTGCATTAATATGTATGTAGATTCCCCAAAAAAAAAATTTCAACATCTTTCTTAACAAAAGAATATAATATCCAAAGCGAAATCTCCTCTATGAATCCACATAGCAGAAGATGCAAGATATCCAATAGAGGAAGCATAAGAATTCTACCTTCTTTAGCCAACATTCTTGATGCTTGTGCTGATATATATCTGGAGAATAGCAACCAGGTTCAAATGGATAGTAAACCCAAATGTTACACTTCTTTTCACCTTTTGCTTGGTCTAAGAAATCCTGACAACAATCTGCAGCACTTTCTTTATGGTGCATCAGACCCCATTTAACTGTCGCTCCGTCATAGTCTGTATGTGGTTCTGCATGGCATTCAGAAGGAAGTGGCCTGCCAAGTATGATTCCATCTTCTACAGAAATAATATCAAACAATGCATCAGGCTTTAATTGCACCATTTTAAGATAGGATTCTCCAAACCCTTGCTTCCCTTGGACAAATTGAACAAATAAACAATATAACTCATTCAAAAATAACACACCTGGGAAAAGGTGGAAAAGAAAACAGATGTTAAAACAAAATACTTTTAATTTTAACAGTTCTTCACTGCAAAATGTTAAATTCCATTCTCCCGCATGTAAGTAATCAAATTGTTAAATTTAGCAACATAACAATAACCTTAAATATGTTGAAAAAAGGAACCTAGAGAAATTGTCAGGAAACCATAATCCTCAAGTCATAAAATTAAAAATAGATAATACTGCTATATGAATACTTTGTAAAACATGCTCTCAAGACATAATGCAGTGAAGAGGACAAAATAATTTGGTGATGCTAACCTAGTAGTCAAAATCCCAAGAAATCAAAAGCAAAAACACCAAACTAAGATTACACATATATTCATTACCAATCTCAGGTCCATCCTCCAACATCTTTCCATTATCCTCGCTTGAAGCTTCGAGAGGTAATGAGAATCCAACTTCCTCCAACACAGGGCCCCAATGAGTCTCCAATACTTTTTCCAACATATCTGTTCATGGGGACCTCAATACATAATGTATAAACACACGCCCAAATTTGGGAGCTGTGGACCAAAAGTTGCAGGGAGGAAAAGAACCTAATGTCACAAAAAATTATTATGCCATCACATCTAATGGATAAGCCATCAGTTGAAGTCACACATAATTTGAATAGAAAAAATGCATACCAGTATCTTTGGCTTCTATGGAAGAATTCACACTAGCTTTCATTGCTTCACGTTTCTTAGCTTCTTCAAGCTTTTTCGTCTGCCATTCGTCAAGGGCTATCACTTAAAAAAATGTAAGCATTAACAACATATTGATGTAACTGCCAAATTCTAAAACAATCAATATTTAACAGTCAATAGTTTGCATTGTTACTAAACTGGGTAACACTTTAATTTTACAGTATTACTCAACTAGTGGGTTAACAATTTATAACTTTTGAGGAATCCAAAGCTAAAAAGTTCCTGAGATTTATATAATGAGAAAATGTATGAGCTCCCAAATGTCAATTGTTAGAAGCTATGTGAACAGTGGAATATATGCTAGAGCACTCATAACATATGGTAGAGGGTTTTCATGATGTTATATTCCCAAGGGTGAATGATGTTGATCCTTTAATTTGATTATGTGAGGTCTCTAAGCACTTCAATGATTTATAATTCCCTAGTACCTCTACAAGAATTTCCCCTGATATTTGATTGCCCTGAAGTTCAAGGCAAAGCTCTAAAATATCTATTATGAAGAAAAAAGGGAGCTATAAATATTCCCTAAAAATTGGTTGTCATTTAATAATAATCCATAAGATGGTTGTTCTTTCATTATCCCTTCATCTATTAGTGGTGGAGAAAGAAAACCAGTGAAGTTGTTACTGTTTGAAATCATGAAGCACCGTCAGACCCTTAGATAGAATGGAAGTGACTGGATTGCTTCCCCAAAGACCACACATAAAGAGATTAGATAGAATGGAAGTATCTAGATTGCTTCCCCAAGACCACACATAAAGAGAGATGAATAAAGAGCAGCAAAGGTGACCTGAGCTTGCGAACTATCGAAAAACTCATCTATTGAAAGCAGTGGTGGTTTGGTGAAGCTATTATTCGAGCAAGTTGAAATGTTGCTAGATAATTTGTTTCCACTAACATTAAAGAAAAGCATAAAAGAAACTGGAAATTCAGGAATCATCCCTCTAAGTTGATTGCCTCTCAAGCGAGAAAATACAAGTTCCTGCATCTACCCAAAACTATAAGAATTCGACTAGTCAAAAGATTTTGACACAAATTAAGGATCTCCAAGCTACTACATTCACCCCAACCCTCAGGGAAGGTTCCATTTTGAGTTTTCTGTAGAGCCCAAATAATATTAACATGAGGAAGTGTGATAAGATCAGCAGGAATATCTCCTTGAAAATAGTTGAACTCCAATTTTCTTATTTGATAAACCACTAGTAGGCTCGAAATCCAATATGGTACCCATAGATTGTAGTCTAATTGATTTGTGAGCACAAGTACATAATGCTTTCATAATTTCCCATTCCTTGTGAATCTCACAGATGAGGGAGTTCCTTATAGTCTATTGGCAAAAAGGACAACTCCATCTAAAATATTGGAAATAGGGAAATGGAAACTAAGTCCAGAAAAAATCTCCCAACTAATCACGGCTCAATTTTCACTATTTTATAAACCACTATTGGGCTTGAGAGAATCAATATAATTTTTTCCCGGGGTGTAGTCCAGTGGATCTATGAACACAAGTACATAATGCTCATGGAAATTTCCTAGCTCCTTGTGAATCTAATGAGTGAGGGAGTTCCTTAAAACATCTAGCATTTCAAGCATGGATTGTTTGCTAATCTCTATTGGGATAACTCCATCTAAAATATTTGGAAACAGGGAATTGAAACTAAGTCTAGAACAATTCCCTAACTGTGCAGCTCCAATTTTTCATTGTTTGATAAACCACTAGTAGGCTCAGAATCAATATAATTTTTTCCATGGGTGTAATCCAGCGAATTTGTGAACACAAGTACATAATGCTCATGGAAATTTCCCAGCTCCTTGTGAATCTCATGAGTGAGGGAGTTCCTTACAACATCTAGCATTTCAAGCATGGATTGTTTTCCAATCACTATTGGAACAATAAATAAGTCAAACAGAAGTAATAATTGGAATCAAATTTCCACAACTATACGGCTCAATTTTTCCTTATTTTGATAAACCACCCAGTGGTAGAATCATCATGATCACTTTCTGGGGTGTAGGTCTGACCAGTTTGTAGACACAAATACACATAATGCTCATGGAAATTTCCGGCTCTTGTGAATCTGTGATGAGGTTTAACCAGCCATCTGAGTACCAGACTTAGATTGTGTAATCCTGTTGGATAACTCCATCTGAAATATTTGAGTATGAAACAGAAATAAATAGAATGATTTAACAGGTATGATGAATTGGTTACTCGATAGATGGAAATACTCCAAGGATTAGCACATTCTCAATAGATCTACTTCTATCACTCCAGAGAGTTGATTGAAAGATGAAGATAAAAAATTTAGTGCCATAAAATCCCTAAAACTTGGGGGAATTAACCCATTTTTCATGTTTCCTACTAGATTTAATATTTTCAATTTGTGATATATTCCAAGCTCCATAGGAATGCTTCCACTAAGGAAATTATACCCAAGGATAAGTGCACATAAGGTAATTAATTCCTTTAATTCCAACAAAATTTATCCAGTAAAATAATTGTCCTGAAGTTGAAGTACTTCTAGAGCCCTTAGTTTTGTGATCTCTCTTGGAATCTCTCAAAAGATTTCATTATAAGGCAACAATAAAATGTGCAACTCTATCAAATTTCCAACAGATGGAGACAATTTCCCTGTAAGCCTAAAAGCCACCTGATTTCCTCCTCGGTACCCAACCAAAGAATCCAAAATACTCCCTTTTTTACCACAAATTTATGAAGCAAAAGACAAGGCAATTGAAAGGATCGATTCCGAAAAAATCCCAGCTCCTGAAAAACTTGTTGAAAGTTCTATTCTAGATGTGGCAAAGTGCAAAAACCTAGAGCATGGCTCAACATGGTATTTATTCCCATACCCCATTATTCCCATCCAAGCTATTGCTAATGTTGAGGCCCACAACTCTTCCTAAGCCATCACTTGTAAGCCTACTCCATGAGCAAGGGTAGTTTTCATTTTCATTCCAATTAGAGAGAATTCCAATAGGATCTTGGCTTATAGATTTCTTCAACTCGAGCAGAGCCCTAGTATCCAAGGATAGATACAATGCAATGATCACAAAAGCCAATAAAAAATGCAGTAGGCAAGCAAAACCAAAACCCTTGCAAATTGGTATTCTCCCTTACTGCCTCTCTACCTCGTGCATTATTAATGTTTGTGAAAGACGAAATGCAAGGGGCTCTATGCTTCCTACCCAAGCCAATACATGGTCACCCAAGACTTAAGGGTAACAAAATCTCAAAGCATGTAAACAACACTGTGCAACAAAAAGAACAAGATTGAAATCAAAAGTGAAAAAACCAAACTAAGATTTCCCATATATTCATTACCGATCTCAGGTCCATCCTCCAGCATCTTTCCACTCTCCTCGCTTGAAGCTTCAGGAGGTAATGAGAATCCAGCTTCCTCTAATACAGGGCCCCAGTGAGTCTCCAATACTTTTTCCACCATCTCTATTACACTTCTTTTCACATTCTTCAACATTTTTTGCTTGGTCTAAGCAAGCTTGACAACAATCTGCAACACTTTCTTTATAATGGTGCATTAGACCCCATTTAACTGAAGCTTCGTCATAGTCTGTATGTGATTCTTCATGGAATTCGAAAGGAAGTGGCTTGCCAAGTATGATTCCATATTCTGCAGAAATAATATCAAACTATGCATCAGGATTTAATTGCACCATTTTAAGCTAGGATTCTCCAAACCCTTGCTGCCCTTGGACAAATTGAAGTAACAAAGAAAAAAAATAACTCATTGAAAAATAACACACCTGGGGAAAGGTGGAAAAGAAAACAGATGTTAAAAAAAAATACTTTGAATTTTAACAGTTCCTCACTGCAAAATGCTAAATTCCATTCTCCAGCACGTAAGTAATCAAATTGTTAAATTTAGCAACATAAAAATAACCTTAAATATGCTGAAAAAAAAGAACCTAGAGAAATTGTCAAGAAACCATAATCCTCAAGTCATAAACTTAAAAATAGATAAGACTGCTATATGAATACTTTGTAAAACACGCTCTCAAGACATAATGCAGTGAAGAGGACAAAATAATTTGGTGATGCTAACCTAGTAGTCAAAATCCCAAGAAATCAAAAGTGAAAACACCAAACTAAGATTGCACATATATTCATTATTGATCTCAGTTCCATCCTCCAACATCTTTCCACTATCCTCGCTTGAAGCTTCGAGAGGTAATGAGAATCTAGTCTCCTCCAACACAGGGCCCCAATGAGTCTCCAATACTTTTTCCACCATCTCTGTTCATGGGAACCCCAATACATAATGTATAAACACACGCCCAAATTTGGGAGCTGTGGACCAAAAGGAGCAGGGAGGAAAAGAACCTGATGTCACAAAAAAATACTATGCCATCACAACTAACGGACAAGCCATCAGTTGAAGTCACACATA
The DNA here is from genome assembly GCA_034641835.2 of Pinus albicaulis. Taxonomy (NCBI): domain Eukaryota; kingdom Viridiplantae; phylum Streptophyta; class Pinopsida; order Pinales; family Pinaceae; genus Pinus; species Pinus albicaulis. The sequence goes on along the minus strand of JAXQQM020073554.1, from coordinate 15,922 downwards.
AGATGAATAGAAAAATTGCATACCAGTATCTTTGGCTTCTGTGGAGGAATTCACACTGGCTTTCATTGCTTCACGTTTCTTAGCTTCTTCAAGCTTTTCCGTCCGCCATTCTTCAAGGGCTATCACTTAAAAAAATGTAAGCATTAACAACATATTGATGTAACTACCAAATTCTAAAACAGTCAATAGTTTGCATTGTTACTGAACTAGGTAACACTTTAATTTTACATTATTACTCAACTAGTGGGTTAACAATTTCTAACTTTTGAGGAATCCAGAGCTAAAAAGTCGTTGAGATTTATATAATGAGCAAATGTATGAGCTCCCACATGTCAATTGTTAGAAGCTATGTGAATGGTGGAATATATGCTAGAGCACTCATAGCATATGGCAGAGGGCGTTCATGATGTTATATTCCCAAGGGTGAATGATATTGATCCTTTAATTTGATTATGTGAGGTCTCTAAGAACTTCAATGATTTATAATTCCCTAGTACCTCTACAGGAATTTCCCCTGATATTTGATTGCCCTGGAATTCAAGGCAAAGCTCTGAAATCTCTGTTATGAAGCAAAAAGGGAGCTATAAATATTCCCTAAAAATTGGTTGTCATTTAATAATAATCCATAATATGGTTGTTCTTTCATTATCCCTTCATCTATTAGTGGTGGAGAAAGCAAACCAGTGAAGTTGTTACTGTTTGAAATCATGAAGCACCGTTAGACCCTTAGATAGAATGGAAGTGACTGGATTGCTTCCCCAAAGACCACACATAAAGAGATTAGATAGAATGGAAGTATCTAGATTGCTTCCCCAAGACCACACATAAAGAGAGATGAATAAAGAGCAGCAAAGGTGACCTGAGCTTGCGAACTATCGAAAAACTCATCTATTGAAAGCAGTGGTGGTTTGGTGAAGCTATTATTCGAGCAAGTTGAAATGTTGCTAGATAATTTGTTTCCACTAACATTAAAGAAAAGCATAAAAGAAACTGGAAATTCAGGAATCATCCCTCTAAGTTGATTGCCTCTCAAGCGATAAAATACAAGTTCCTGCATCTACCCAAAACTATAAGAATTCAACTAGTCAAAAGATTTTGACCCAAATTAAGATCTTCAAGCTACTACATTCACCCCAACCCTCAGGGAAGGTTCCATTTTGAGTTGTCTGTAGAGCCCAAATAATCTTAACCTGAGGAAGTCATGTGATAAGATTGGCAGGAATATCTCCTTGAAAATAGTTGAGCTCTAATTTTTCACTGTTTGATAAATCACTAGTAGGCTCAAAATCAATATATTTTTTTCCAGGGGTGTATTCTAGCGGATTTGTAAACACAAGTACATAAGGCTCATGGAAATTTCCCAGCTCCTTGTGAATCTCATGAGTGAGGGAGTTCCTTAAAACATCTAGCATTTCAATCAAGGATTGTTTTCCAATCTCTATTGGGATAACTCCATCTAAAATATTTGGAAACAGGGAAATGAAACTAAGTCTAGAACAATTCCCCAACTGTGCAGGAATTTCACCAATCAATGAGTTACTCGATAGATGGAAATACTTCAGGGATTAGAATGTTCTCAATAGATCTACTTCTATCGCTCCAAAGAGTTGATTGAAAGATGAAGATAAAAAATTTAGCTCCATAAAATCCCCAAGACTTGGGGGAATTGACCCATTTTGCATGTTTCTTGCTAGATTTAATATTTGCAATTTGTGACATCTGCCAAGCTTCATAGGAATGCTTCCACTAAGGAAATTATACCCAAGGCTAAGTGCACATAAGGTAATTAATTCCTTTAATTCCAACAAAATTTATCCAGTAAAAGAATTGTCCTAAATTTGAAGTACTTCTAGAGCCCTTAGTTTTGTGATCTCTCTTGGAATCTCTCCAAAGATTTCATTATAAGGCAGCAATAAAATGTGCAACTCTATCAAATTTCCAACAGATGGAGACAATTTCCCTATAAGCCTAAAAGCCACCTGATTTCCTCCTCGGTACCCAACCAAAGAATCCAGAATACTCCCTTTTTTACCACAAAGTTATGAAGCAAAAGACAAGGCAATTGGAGGGATCGATTCTGGAAAAATCCCTGCTCCTGAACAACTTGTTGAAAGTTCTATTCTAGATGTGGCAAAGTGCAAAAACCTAGAGCATGGTTCAACATGGTAGTTATTGCCATACCCCATTATTCCCATCCAAGCTATTGCTAATGTTGAGGCCCACAACTCTTCCTAAGCCATCACTTGAAAGCCTACTCCATGAGCAAGGGTAGTTGTCATTTTCATTCCAATCAGAGAGAATGCCAATAGAATCTTGGCTTATGGATTTCTTCAACTCGAGCAGAGCCCTAGTATCCAAGGATAGAGACAATGCAATGATCACAAAAGCCAATAAAAAACGCAGTAGGCAAGCAAAACCAAAACCCTTGCAAACTAGTATTCTCCCTTACTGCCTCTCTACCTCGTGCATTATTAATCTTTGTCAAAGACGAAATGCAGGGGGCTTTATGCTTCCTACCCAAGCCAATACATGGTCGCCCAAGACTTAAGGGTAAAAAAATCTCAGAGCATGTAAACAACAGTGTGCAACAAAAATAAGAACAATATTGAAATCAAAAGCGAAAAAACCAAACTAAGATTTCCCATATATTCATTACCGATCTCAGGTCCATCCTCTAGCATCTTTCCACTATCCTCGCTTGAAGCTTCGGGAGGTAAAGAGAATCCAGCTTCCTCCAACACAGGACCCCAGTGAGTCTCCAATACTTTTGCCACCATCTCTGTTACACTACTTTTCACCTTCTTCAGCATTTTTTGCTCAGTCTAAGAAAGCCTAACAACAATCTGCAACACTTTATTTATGGTGCATCAGACCCCATTTAACTACAGCTTCGTCATAGTCTGTATGTGGTTCTGCATGGAATTCAGAAGGAAGTGGCCTGCCAGGTATGATTCCATCTTCTGCAGAAATAATATAAAACTATGCATTAGGCTTTAATTACACCATTTTAAGCTAGGATTCTCCAAACCCTTGCTGCCCTTGGACAAATTGAAGTAACAAAGAAACAAAATAACTCATTCGAAAATAACACACCTGGGGAAAGGTGGAAAAGAAAATAGATGTTAAAACAAAATACTTTGAATTTTAACAGTTCTTCACTGCAAAATGCTAAATTCCATTCTCCAGCACATAATTAATCAAATTGTTAAATTTAGCAACATAAAAATAACCTTAAATATGCTGAAAAAAGGAACCTAGAGAAATTGTCAGGAAACCATAATCCTCAAGTCATAAACTTAAAAATAGATAAGACTGCTATATGAATACTTTGTAAAACATGCTCAGTTCAAGACATAATTCAGTGAGGAGGACAAAATAATTTGGTGATGCTAACCTAGTAGTCAAAATCCCAAGAAATCAAAAGCAAAAACACCAAACTAAGATTGCCCATATATTCATTACCGATCTCAAGTCCACCCTCCATCATCTTTCCACTATCCTCGCTTGAAACTTCAGAAGGTAATGAGAATCCATCTTCCTCCAACACAGGGCCCTAGTGAGTCTCCAATACTTTGGCCACCATCTCTGTTCATGGGAACCCCAATACATAATGTATAAACACACGCCCAAATTTGGGAGCTATGGACCAAAGGGAACAGGGAGGAAAAGAACCTAATGTCAGAAAAAAATAGTATGCCACCACAACTAACAAACAAGCCATCAGTTGAAGTCACACATAAGCTGAATAGAAAAAATGCATACCCGTATTTTTGGCTTGTGTGGAGTAATTCACATTTGCTTTCATTGCTTCACGTTTATTAGCTTCTTCAAGCTTTTTTGTCCGCCATTCTTCAAGGGCTATCACTTAAAAAAATGTAAGCATTAACAACATATTGATGTAACTGCAAAATTCTATAACAGTCAATAGTTTTCATTGTTACTGAACTGGGTAACACTTTAATTTTAGATTACTACTCAACTAGTGGGTTAAAAATTTATAACTTTTGAGGAATCCAGAGCTAAAAAGTTCCTGAGTTTTACCTTGTTAGAAAACTTGAAGGCATGCCTAAAATGGGTCAGAGTATCAACCAGTCTTCTCTTCTCCACCGTAAGACTCAACAACTCATGAATTACTACACAGGCATGCTTCTTAGCCCCTCGAATTCTGAGATAGAGCAAGCTTGTCGAATTTAAATTACTTGTAGGCTTATGCAATCGAATAGAGCTTGACTAATATTACAGAATATAAGTTAGTTGAAACTTGAAACTTGTTTTTATAAGTGGAGTAAAGCATGCCAACTTTCATAGATTCTTGGGAGTTTGAGTAGAAATAAATCATTAATATAGGTGACACGATGATTCATTCAATGTCTATGGAGTAGAAGATCAATGTCCAGGAAAGGATGAATGTGAGAAGAAATTCCAGGATTGTCTGGTTAGCATAATATTATAGGCCTTCAAGCGATGTAAAAAATATGTCCTTTGTGCACGAATATTTGTCAAGTGGGTGCAAAGGATGCTCGAAAACTTATCCATTCCATCAAAGTTGGCCCTGCATTGTCTTTTGTGTCTCTCTTTTCTACTTCATTGGGCCAATGTTTCAGGATCACACCTTTGGTGGGAATGCCATATGGGCCATCTTGGCTGTGGTGTTGGTCTTTGAATTCACTATATGTGATTATCTATTAAAATATTTCCTCTCGAATTTATCTGAATTTGAAATATTTTATATTTTATAATATTTAGAAATTTGTAATCAGTTAAGTTTAGTATTAAAATCTCCAAATTCCTCATTACTTTTGCTATGTTAAAACCTGCCTGATATTGTTAATACGGTGCTTTTCGAAGATTTTAATTTTCTCACAGATTTTGCCTAGAAATTGTTGGAATAGTCCTTACTTGTGATATAAAAAACAAGGAAGTTATATTAAAATCTCCAAATTCCTCATTACTTCTTGAACTTTTATGTCGTATCTTCCTTAGCTTAGACACCTTCTTATTATCTGGTTTCTTTACAACCTCGCTCCTTACTGTCTTCATACAATCTCAGCATTAGGTTCAGTGCTTCCTTAATCCAACCATTACCACATGGCTGCTCTTCTTGCTTTTAGGGAAGACCTGGGATGGGAAAGCTGCATTTATGGAATGGAAGTTTGACAGTACCAGATTTGTATTTGAATCATTGGAACTGCCTTTGGAAACGATTCTTAAAACTTCTTAGATTGAATGGGGAGGGGATTGGCACTTTTAACTTTTCACTATTTACCCGCACCTACTTGCACTACTTTCTCTTGCGCAGCTACCCATGTTATGGTTGTTCTTTTATCAGTTGAACTTACTTCCCAATTATATGCATTCACTACAGCTAGACGATCTTTACAAGGCTTGCTTGGGTTGATGTAACATCGCCATTCACCTTTATCCTACTTCCATTTCAAAACCCACCTTACCAACCTTTCACTATCTACCTCACTTACCACACTTACTCTGTCTGATGCCCCAACCTAGTGCTTCACGCAGGAATACAGTACCAAGTACTATATTATCCTTTTTGGGATGGGATTAACTTAAACCCCAGAGACCTTCGATTCATTTCAACTCCATAGGAACTTTAGATGCACACTCAAAAATTTTAGTCCCACTTAATTACCATCTTTACTATTTACCTTCCATAGGCTCACTTACCTTAACAACCACTTGCTTAATTAATGGTGGGTACAACACTTAGAACTTAACAAGATTTAACTTCTTGAAATTCTGAGTCCTATCAAGTATAAGATCATTGTCCAGATTATTAGCTTCTTCCAAGGCCTTTTTTGCAAAAGAGACTGCAAGAGTAGGATCCCATGAAGTTAACTCCAATGCAAGCCCATAATCTATATCAACAACCTCAAAAAATTCAAGATACTTGTTGCATAAATTAGTTATGAAATCCATGGAGAGACCCATATCAGTAACTAAGTGGGCAATCTTCTCCAGCAATACCTCTTTCTCATAGACATCATTAAAAGCTTCCTGATATTCTCAACAAAGAGGCCCCCCATTTGAGATTTAATCTACACTTCTTCCCAGTGAAACTTCTGTGCCTGGGGGTTCAATGTGAAATAGAATCAGTATCCCAGACTTGTTCATTGTATATTTCAATCATTTGAACAACAACCTCATATATAAAGGTATCCTTTATTTTTTTTGATATCTGGAATCAGTCATTCAAGGCTCGATAGTTCACACCCCAAATCTCCTCTGTAGACTCCTTGAATTAACAATGATCAAAGCTTTCTTTGGCTATTAGAATAACCATAATAGAAAAGTTAGGGAAGAAAAGGCATTTATATTACCCACCTCTTTCTAATAGTACTATTAATTTGTAACCTTCACAAATTACAAGACAATCCTCCAAGCATATCCTATCCAAGGTCTCTTCCAATCCTGTAGAGCCACATTCTTTTGGAAATGTGATATCAAGAACTTTTCTATTGGAAATGTTATATCAAGCACTTTTCTATACCAACCTCAGTGATTAATTTTTTTAATTGGTTATGTTTCCTCAATTGAAAGAAGATGAGATTTAAGAGAAATTCTATGGAACTGCTTCTCACTCGTTTTTGTAAGATCCCCTTCTGGACCAATCATGCATTCCATTAAGGTGACAATTTCTTTATGAATTGGATCAATAGGAGGGTCTGTCAATTGAGAAAACATCTAATTTAAGTACTCAAATATTATTTTTATTCTATTTGACATCATAGCTAAAGGTGTATCATTCCCCATGGAATCAAGAGATTTTGTTCCATATTTTTCCATAAGAAGCAACAACAGTTCCAAAGCCTTAATTGTTTGTCTGAACAATGAAATGCATATTTAAAAAAATAGCTCATAAATGCAAACATACATTCAAAAATACCTCCTAGCATATTTACATACAAATCACTTACCCATAAGCCTTCATTAGTGACAACAAGCCATATATTCCCATGTTTTCCATTGTATCATCCAAACTATCAACTTGTAAACCAATACAATGAACAAGCTATGGAAAATTTATAGTTATAGTTGACATCTAGGGTGACCAAGTCCTTCCATACAATACGTGTGATCACTTAGTCAATATTTTATTTGCAATAAAATCCAAATGAGGAGTTTCAAAACTTAGTCCAAATATTAAGAAAAAAAAATGTTTTGTTCTATATCTGAGTTATCAAAAAAGAGTGGTTGGATTTGAGAAGTTATATATGAACAACAACAAGAAGACCATCTAGATCGATGACTTTTCCAAATACTTCTTTGGCCACCGAGTGAAACTATTTTCCTTCTCCTTCAAACGAAAACATCCATCTATTTTATCTTCATACGGAAGGGGGATGTTACTTGTGACATTAATGACATTTACATTTGCATCTTCTGGACCAAGTGGCATTCCATGTATGATAGAAATTGACTGAATTCGTCCAATGCCAGCAATAGCACTATCATATGGATCTAATATATTCACTTTTTCACCTACCTGCAGTAGGTCATGACCTACCAGAGTTAATAAGCACTGTCAAAAATGAAAAAGTATACATAGATATTAGGAAAATAATAATTACAATTAAATTACAAAAACATACATAGATATTTAATTAACTGAATAATATGCACTCACTGAGTCAATATCTAAAATACCAGCAGGATTTGGCACCGATTGGGAATGTTTAGGTGCATAAATTTCGTCATATTTTAGAACTCTCGAGGTAACCATTTTTCCTTTAACATCCTATATGTGATTTCATTATGCACAAATCAAATATTACATTAAAACACAATAAGTTATAACATAGTAGAAAACAGTAAATATAATATTAAAACATCAAAATATTAATAACACTAAAATAGAAGCATATAGCTCTTGTAGATATATACAAAAACATACCTTCACATGTTCAATGCCCTTTTTTGAGTCATTTAGCATTCTTGCACCACCCAAACTTACATTTTCTTCCTGTGATTGATAGGAATTGCCAATAAAAGAAGGCTTCATGAGTGAAGGGAAATGGAGCCAAAACATTAACATATTACAAATTCAAGTGAAGCACTGGTTGTAAGGGAATTATAATTTTCTTACCGCATCTAAATCAATGTTAAATTCCTTCTTTTTCCATGCAACAAAAATAGGTTTAATGGAGGAGGCTATGGTCGAAATTGTCTTTGCCAAACCAGTTATACATTGCATTGCATGATTATAATCTTTACTATGGTTTTCAACAGTAGATAAAATCCTATTTGTCTACTCTTGACATCAATAGATGGAAAAGAACTTTCTATTGGATTTTCTGACATATAATTATGTTTGTAATTTTCCAAGTCTACCATATAATGAGCCATTTCACTCACCACTAGTTCTCTTTTAGCTTCTTCAACCTACAAATAATTTTCAACGCACAACTAGTTAGATATTAAGAAAAATCAAAACACATAACACAATGTACAATATTCAACAAAAAAATTGTATACTTACAAATATTTGTTGTTTGGCACGCAACCCACCTCGACCCAAAAAATATCGAGCCTTCACCTACTCTCTTGCTTTCTTCGCTCTTATACTCTTTGAAAAATACTCTTCAGCACGCATACTTTCCTTCAAATCTTCCCATTTCTTGGGAGTCAAGCTACTCTCCCTATCTTTTCCATCCAAGATTAATTTTCTACATTTATGCCTGAAGTTATTCATCAAAATTCTCATTCTGTACTTATAATATTTACTATAAATCCTTCCACCAATAGTCTCAAAAACATTTTCCATTTTTTGGATCATTTGATCAACATTTCTTGGATCTTGATCTACAAAGTTGGATTTGGTAACATCCAAATGAGACCTTATTCTTGTGCCCAAATCTATGGCCCACCTTGACGCATTTGGTCCAGTAGGCTCACCATCTTTTACCTCAATCAAGTAATCCTTCTTCCATTCTGATTTCCATTCTTTGGCTTCCCTTTCTGTGGACCTATAAAGGCTTTGACTAATTCTTTGTCTTTTGACTAAAGCTGATACATCTTCAAAACCAAGACTAGGTGATGGAAAATCACTCATGCTTGTGGCTAAAGAAGGTGTGGTAGTTCCTAGCACCTTACTTGGAGAAGATGTAATTGGTGTGCTTTCTGTGTAAAAAGACTTAATTGGTTGCTCCTTTTCCACAATAGGTGTGGCACTAGGTTGCACACAAATCTCCTCAGATATGCCTTCAAATCTTTTCTTTAACTGTAAATAAATTTCTTGCAACTTTGCTTCTTCAGAATGTGCCAATTTTTCGCGAACACCTTGGACATGATCATCTAATATAGCAGGAAGTTGATCATTAGTATTGCCAGCTTCATCTCCATGCATTGAATTACCATGGAGTTTGCTTCTACGAATTGTTAGGCATATGTCTTTGCTTGCTTTTTGTTTCTTCTCATCGTCTATGGGATCCAAGTTTCCCCTGTAAAAAAAAAACTTATCAAATAATGGCCTACATCATCAAATATATTATATATAACTTTCATTAAATATGCATAGAAATAAAAAGTGACGAAGAGTAACTACTTACTTATTCACCAAACCAAGAGATGAGAAATATTCTTCATTTTTTGTGATGCGTTCTTTACGAACACGCTCGTATTCTATCATATTTTCATCACTGCTAAGATCATTTTTACGTTTCAACACCTTCTTCATAGTATTTCTATCCTACATTTCACATTTAAAGAAAAAATATTAGTGCATGGACAAATAACAATTATAACATATATCTATTATACGATCATGCATTATGATCAATGAGAATGAATTAACCTTAAATTTATAGAAGAACACTTTAATCAGTATCAGCACCTTATCTAGAATTATGGATTCTATTTTTTTAATTGCAAAAGATCGTAATATTCGCATAAATTTATCACATAATAAAAACATAGCATATTGCAATTGGGAATGCAGATTGGTTGTCCCAGCCATTGTAACATTATTGAATCTATTATATGTGTACTAGTATCAGTACTGTACAGCTTTGGTGAAGAGCTCCTGAACCATTTTAAGACTTTGAGCCCTTAGTAAACAGACTCCAGACACTTACATTTAGCTTCGAGGTTCACAAGCTGAAAATCAAATATCCCACAATAAAAAGATACGCATCCCCAAATTTAACAACTAAAATAACATTAGAAGAATTTATATTTTCCTGAGGAAAAAAAAAACAACTATAGAAGTTACAAAATAAATATTAAAGTTAGCATAACTTCATGTAGGAAATTTCATTTATGGATCTAGTAATCCTCTTTAAGATAAATTAAATCACTTCATTCTACAATAGAGATACTGGAATGAGACAAAATTCACACAAAGTGAAAAATGAATGATAAATTTCACACAGAGTTTAATACAACCATCTGGCTAATCCCATGGCCAAAACAATAAAATCCATTTGCATAGTGAAAATTTATGCCATAAAGTCAAGGTGATAAATCATCATCATGATCATTTGCGTGGTCATCAAGATCACAATCATGATCACTTGTGTATACATCTGCTTGATTTCCTTCATTGTCCTCGTACATTATATAGCCCTGGCCATGAATTATGTTTTCTATCTCGGTCTCTTCATTGGGAATCAATGCTTCATCTTCAAATACTCTATCACCATCTTCAGATTCTTCCTCCAATGTTTCTTGTAAACTATTACATTTCCCATCAACCATTATATCAACATATTCCATGAATTTCCTTTTTGAGTGGGGCTCTATTTGAATGACATACGACCATCCTGAGCTTGTCACATTACCAATTAAAAATGCCTGGTTAATTTGAATAGGGGAAACATATGGCTCATTGTTCTTCAGTAAAATTTGGTGTGTATTTGCATGTACAAATCCATACTCATCATGTTGTATTGCAGATGGCTTGGTCCATTTACATTTTAATAATATAGTAATAGTTTCACCATAATCAACTTGAATAATTTCTTGTATGAATCCAATATACAAGTTCTTTTTAGTGTTGTGATGAAATTCAACACTAACAATACAATCACAATTTCCCTTTCCTGTGTCCCTTTCTTCCACTCTTAAATGAGTACCATAGGCCCACATCCCACTAAAATAAGAAGCCCATATACTTGGAGGTTGTGAAAGCTGAATTTCCTCCTTCTTCATATCTTGACCTTCTTGTCGTGGATCATTAATTGCATCAACAATCCAATCATCAAATTTTGGAAAAGAACGATCTCCAAGGTTCAAATCTTGAAGTGTACGCTTTCGAGATGGATGCATCCATTTTTGAATCTCTTCTTCGTATTTTCTGCATAGAATATGAAAAGTAAGAGTGATAATAATTTAGCTATTAAATTAAATTAAATAAATAAATTATGATGTAAATAATATTTTACCTACGCCACTTATCGAATGATGATGTGTTTTGAAGAACATAGGCATGTATGGCAATTATTTCCTCATTTGATAGCTTGAAGCGACATCCATTTCCTTCTAATACTTCACCTGCAACTCTCTGGTTGTCATCATCATCCCATACATGCCGTCTGACATTGCTAAAATCCTTCATATATTCTGTGCAAAACCCTATGGCCTATTGCATTAAATATCCTTCACAAATGCTACCTTCTGGTTTTTCCTTATTATGAACAAACGTTTTCAAAACTTTCATGTATCTCTCTATAGGATACATCCATCTTGTTCTTATTGGGCCACAATGCTCTAGTTCATGTTCTAGATGTATAAGAAGATGCATAGAAATATTGAATATTGCTGGTGGAAATTCTCGTTCCAATAAGCAGAGGACTTCAACAACCTCTCCCCTCAAATTATCAAAGTTTGAAGGATCTAGCACATACAAACTCATTCTTTTTAAGATTAGGCCCAACCTTATAATTGCCAATCTTGGTCCCTTTTCCAAACTTGATATGACTGCAATAGGTAAAATATCCTCAATTATGACATGATAGTCATGGGTCTTGAGGCTTCTTAAGCTATTATTTTCAGTTTGTCTTCTAATATTACCACTTACTTATCCTGTAGGGAATCGAGTTTGAGACATCAACTTTAAGAATTGTGCACGTTGATCCTTTTTCCACACATAAGGAGCAATAGGTTTTTTGTATTTTCCATTACCATATTTTTCAACCCAAAGATTTCGACGAATCTTTAGTTCTTTAAGGTCTAGGCATGATGACACTGCATCATATGCACCAAAAAGAGTTTCTATAATAGAAAAAGCTATGTTTTTCTCAGTATGCATAATATCAATAGTACGCCTAATGGTTATATGCTTAAAGTATGGCAATTTATAGAATATGCACACTCTTTTTACACCACTATCGTAAAGTGGATCATTTTTACTACCACGAATGCCACCATTTTCAATAAATGGAATTCTTTTTTCTCCATTGTCAATAATGTAATCACTTGTTATTTCCAGTGGTGCTTCATGATTCTCTTCCTTACCATTGAAACGTGACTTTTTTTAACGATATGAATGCTCCATTTTGAGGTAAGCACGATGTCCACAATAAATACACTTGTGCAAACTACTTGAGTGCCTCACAAAACCCTTAAATATGCAAGCTGGACATCCATGGTATCCATGAACATTGAGACCAGTCAAAGTTCCATATGCAGGAAGATTGTGGATTGTAAACAATAAAGAAGCTCTTAAAGTGAATAGAATTGAATTACCATCCCTTAAAATTTGAATTGCTTCAATTCCTTTCCACAATTCCACTAGCTCATCAAATAATGGTTCTAAATAAACATCAATTGTATCTGAAGTCACATTTTTTTCCCCGGTATGATCAATGACAACATCAAGAAAAATGGCTTGGTTGCTAACCATGGAGGCAAGCTATAATTTGTTAAAAAAAATGGCCAAGTTGACCATTTAGTGCTTTGATATGAGAAAGGGTTCACCCCATCTAGAGCTAAACCCAGTCTTATATTGTGAGGATCTTGAGCAAAATCAGGGGATTTATTGTCAAATTCCTTCCAAATCTTATAATCAGCCACAAATCATTGTTTTCCATCGGTGCTCTTATTTTGGGCATGCCATTGCATTAGCTCGGCAATGTCTCGACATTTGTACATTCGAAGCAACCGTGGGATTAGTGGAAAGTGGCGAAGAACCCTTCTCGGAGCTGAATTTGATTTCAACCCTTGTCTATACCTCCCTTATTTACATTCTGGACATTCAGTCTCACTTGCAATATTTTTGCAAAATGATACACAACCATTCACACATGTGTGGATGTTTTCATACCCTAAGCCTAGCTTAGTGATTTTCTCTTTACATGCTCTTCGTTTTGTTGGTAGTGTGGAGTCGGGTGGTAACAATCATTGTAAAAATGCCAATAACTCATCAACACTCTCATTTGTCCAACCATGCACCACTTGCAAGTTGAGAATTAAAAGGATTGTTGTTAAATGACTTAAATTGCAAGTACCATACACAGGTTTTAAAGCATCCTCCATCAACTTCTGCCATTCATCCTTGAAACCCTCATTTAGCATTCTATCGACTTCAATCCCTTCATCAAAGGTTCCTACATTTTCATTTGTGTTTTTTGCCTCTTCATCTATGTCTAGTGCCTCTACATCTCTCATGCTATGCAATTCTATCCTATCTGGATAAAAATTTTGAGGGAAAGGGCTTATACCGCTATGCCCATATTTTAGCATATGTTGAAAAATCACACTTATTTTTCTCATTTTCCCATCACGAAATTCATTACATGGACATGCATATTTAAGCAAGCTCTTCTCATCAGCTATTCTCTCATCATGTGCATGGTATTCATCCATTATAAAAATTGGGTGTTGACTCATCTTCAATTTTATGCATTCAAAGATGAAACTAATATGTTAACTCTTTACTTTCAACTCTTTTTAGAACTTTATTTGTAAAAGAGAAGTTTCAGCTCCTATTTGAGCACAAATGTCAATTATGCAAATTTTTTAGAAACAACATATAGGAAGAGAAGACTACACATTTTTTACCAGTGTGAACACACCCATACACAACAATCACATAGTTAAAAAACAAAAGAAATTCATATTTGAGAGAAAGCTTTTGGATCAACACTTGTTTGAGGAGATATTTTTGTTGTATTTACACCTTTTGAACGCAGATCTATCAGCATGACAGCAAAAAAATTTGGTTTTGAACGCAGATCTATCAACATGACATAAATATTTTTTGGTAAATATATTAGCATTCTTAAGGGCACAACCCTTGCAGTCATTTTTAAACATTCATTACATCAACAGTGAGGAGAATAACACACCAATGGGAGTTGCCTTAGTAGAAAATAGGATGCATCACTCAACTAAAGGGGAGGCACTTGGGAATAATGAAGTCACAGTTACCAGTAGTGAACTCTCTCCTTTAAAGCCTATTTCTGACATGTTCCCAGTGCTCATTCCTAGAAAATGAGGGCACTCCAATTGAGGGAGTCACTTACCTATTCATGGCAGCATGACGAGTTACAAATTATCACCTTTTGGCATTTAAAGGGAATACATTATGTTTTTGGCCACTTGCATGGAGGGCACATTAATGAAGGATTTACACCACATTCTCTCCTTATTCCTGGCATGCAAGAGGGTACATTATTTGGAGATTTACATTACTTTTCTAAGCTTGAAGAAGTTCACCTTAGTAGAAAATATTCCTTTGGATTCATATTTGTTATTCCTATCTTCATCTATAATTATGTGACTGATCTTTGATACTCATTCAAGACCTTCACAAGTTGTAATAATATTACCTAGGATAAATTGTCTCTTAATAAACTCCAGTTGATCAAGAAAAATGGTTCAGGCTGCCATATTCTTGATAATAAGACACATTACAAAGTGTGATAGGCCGACAATTTGTCACTATGTTTATCTTGTTGTTTATCTTGAAATTTCTGTAGTTTATCTTGTTGTTGAAGTGAGACACCTTGTATGTGTCTCAAACAATTGATTTGTCACAATATACTCAAAATTATCCCACATTTCCTTCAAAATATGTGTGAATATTCAACGGGGAAATTTTCCTCTAATTACCATTATGGAAGAATCATATATGCACAAACAATCATATTATGTAAATGCAAAGACAATCCCAAACCTTCCTCTCAAATAAGCAACACAATTTTGTGGAGGATACAAGGTAGATGAGATTGGAAAGCATCCAATATTGTCAAATCCATGTTTTTCTAGAAAATAATTTGATGACCAAGAAGCCACAAAAATAATGTCGATGCTAGTTGGCCCACAACAACTTGGACTAGAGTTGTAACATCTAGAGATGAGTCATAGACACATTTAGCAAATTCAGGTATAGCTCAAGACTATGTAAGACTAGACAGAGCTTTTTTTTTATAGAGAACACTCATGTATCTCAACTAGACATTTTGAAGTGGATTGATGAACAACGTGTAACAAAGATGGATTTCATGTTTTGCTTGTTTTAGCCATGGCCTTCAAGCTTGTTAGCACATGACAGAGAAGCTCTATCTAGACTGTCAAGAATATTCTCATGTTCTGACTGCTCTTCTCCCACTAACTTTACCTCCAACATCATTGCACAAGAAATTAATGTCCAATGTGCTAGCCGTTTCTATTCTTACAAAGATGAATGGTCATAGTTGAACTATTTCTGATTTGAATGAAATTAAAACATAAACATAAGATAATATAATAATTATATATCATTTGGAGAATTGAACTTGTCATAAGTAAAATTTTCTTCCAAGATCTCATCAGTATGCTAGAATATACCTCAATCATTGCCAACTTCTTTTCAAAACCCATATTGGAAAAAATGTTCGATGTGACTAAGGATAGGTATAACTTACAATTTATGGTTCTCTTCTAGTGTTAAATGTGATTATTAGATGAGGAAACTTATTATAGT
>JAXQQM020071748.1:0-88890 GCA_034641835.2 Pinus albicaulis | reverse complement strand
GGAGACCTAGTAGATTTTCACATCAAGCCTTTGAGCGGGCTTACTATGGATGACTATGTCCATGTCTACTATGTAGAGGGGTCCAAAAAAGTAGGGACTCAGATTGCTATAAAAGATTTAAGAGATCTATACATGAAGATTCTCATGTTTACCATCGGCAGGGTAGCATGATCTGCTTCCTTGCATCAGGAATCTAGGGCCCAGATGAGCATAGTTGTGGAATGCCTAGCTCATCTATATGATTGGTGCACAGCTCTATTAATGAATATGAAGCAACAATTGACCTCCATCCGGAAAGCGAAAACAAAGCATTTCAGATATGGAACCATCTTGATGAAATTCTTCTTTTATAAGATTCTTGGGCTTCGACCCAAAGTGATCTCTTCCATCAGCATCCCAAGAGACCCAAGAATTGCCCGATGGGAAGATCTGATGAAGAGACTTGGGGGAAGTGAAGTTCCCCGAACCACCTGGGACGACGAGTTCTTCCAATGGTGGGGAGAAAAATTCATCGTCGTGGAGGACTACCCCTATGCCGGGATGGATTTCTGTGGTGATCCATACCTTGTCCTTCCACCTGGCGCGGCATGGGGTGCAATCGGTAAGATTGAAATTTTTAAATTATATGATTTTTATGGTTTTTTCAATATATATGAAAAAATGTGAAAACAAAACATGTTTTTGATTGGATTCAAAATGACTTACAATATTATGATGATCATGATACAGATATTGGACCAATCCGTCCTGAGGGCTACCCACGGCATAAACGCCGCAGAGGCGAGGTGGATAATGTAGACCCAGACAGGACCCTCCATGTTGTACAAAGGAACTTGGAGGGTTTAACTCTCCAAGTGCCTATGGCTACAGTGGAAGATCTACCTGAGGCCATCCAGAGATGGGTAGTAGGAGTACCACGTGAATGGGTACGATTATTCCACCGTATCGCCACTGCGATCGTGTTCTATAGGAACACGAATTTTGGGCAGGGACCACAGGAGTAGATAGATATGATTAGTGGATGACTGTATATTTTGATATTGAACATGATCGAGCATAAGCCCAAATTTTGTACGACTTATGGATCCAAATTTTGTATAGTTTTTGAACATTTTGATGATATATATACAACGATTTATGATGTGATGTGACAAATTTCTAAAAATGCATGATGTTTTTGATGATTAAATTTTACTGTATGGAATGATTAATATGCCAATCAATTGCTTGATTAGCTAATGAGTCTACCATCCAATTGTCTGCTCGAGGAATATGAATGAATGTTAAAAATTGAAATGATCCTTGTAACAAACGTACCCTAAAAAACAACCGGAGTAAAAATGGATCTCGAACTCAATAAGTATTGTTCAACTGTGACACCACCAGCTGGGAGTCCAAGAAAACTATGAACGAATCAACACCCAAAGATATTGCCTTCGAGAGTAGATAAATAACTGCAGTGTACTCTACTATATTATTGGAAGCAGGACCAATGCAGACTCCTCTTGATACTAACATCTGACCGGATGGATGATGAAGCACCCAAGCCGCAGAAGCCAAGTTCCGGGTGTGTCTACTAGCACCATCGATGAAACCATAATGACTCATGACATTCGACACAACCTGCCAAAGCAGATCAAAAACATCACCATCACATCAAAGACCTAAAAACAAAATATATACAAAGATTAAAAATACTATATACAAAAGCAAAATGCCAGGCCGAAGCCTAGGCATAATACTTTTTCAAATAGAGCCCATTTATGGGCTCCGACAACTCATTTCCTTCAAAACCAACCAAGGCATATGCTCCTTTTTTAAGGACTTTTTTAACGATGAAGGGGCCATACCACATAGACTTAAACTTTCCTGCACCCTGGGCATCCTTCTCTTGGGCATATACCAAAACGAGGTCACCTTCCGAGAAAACCCTAGGTTTGACCGCCTTATCATACTGAACTTTGACTCATTTCTTATGCGCCTCATTCATCGTGGCGGGTTCGCAACACTGCTCGTCAAGATGTTCCAAATGAAGGAGACATTCTTCAAGACTAGACGTGTCAGGAAGAAGCTCAACAGCTAACTTAAGAGAAGGAATCTCACATTCAATGGGAAATACGGATTCCAGTTCGTAAACTAGTTGAAACGGAGTAAAGCCAGTTGTAGTTTTCACTGATGTTCTGTATGCCCAAAGTGCAGGATACAACATGATATGCCAGTTGGATTGAGCTTTATTAATCGTCCTTTGAAGAATGGTCTTCAAGGATTTTTTCACGGCTTCCACTTGCCCATTGGCCTGAGGATAATACGGAGATGAATGCTCCTGCCGGAAACCTAATTTTAGAGCCAACTCAGCCATCATGCTATTCTAAAAATGACTGCCATGATCAGTGACAATCTCTCTAGGAATGCCAAAATGAGAAATAACATGGCTAAAAAGAAAAAGAGCTACTGTCTCACCATCATTCCCAAAAGTAGGCATAGCCTCGACCCACTTCGTAAAGTAGTCTACTACTACAATAATGTACTTGTGACCTTTAGCAGAGGGCGGGTTACAAGCAGTATAATCAATGCCCCACTTTGTAAAGGGACCGACAGTAATGACTGGAAAAATCAGAGCTGGATGAGCACGCATTTTTTGAGTATAGACTTGACACGGATGACACCTTTTGACCGACTCCATACAATCTGTGAAAATTGAAGGCCAAAAGTATCCAGCACGCAAGATTTTTTGGGCTGTAGCAAGCCCAGATAAATGACCACCACAAGCTCCACTATGGCAATCATTCAGCACAGCCTCAACTTCTTCGAGAGTTAAGCAACGTCTCAAGATTGAATCAACCCCTCGACGGTATAAAGCATCACCAATAATCAAGTAATTTTTAGCCAAGTGATGCAACTTATGGCACTCATCTTTCGAAAAAGTAGACGCAAAATTCGCAGTCTGAAGATACACAATGATATCTCCATACCAAGGATCCTGTGGAGAGATGAAAAACAAATGTTCATCCTGGAAGGATTCATCATAGACTATCTCTTCTCCACAGGGCAACTCAGAGATTAATTCCGCGAAAACTAAAGATTTCTTAGACTTGCCAGACATAAACTCAAGATCAAATTCCTGCAAAATCACAATCCATCTATTGTATTCACCCCCAATCACTCGCCTACTGAGATACAACTGAAATGGATTTGTGACTGCCAAAACACAAGTTTTTCGTAGAAGAATATAATGTCTGAGTCGTTGTATAGCATGAACAGTTGCTAAAGCCATCTTCTCTATCGGACTATACCGGAGTTCAGGTCCTACCAAGCCTTGACTAAGATAGTATATAACATTCTCTGCAAGAGCATCGTCCTCCTGAACTAGAACCATACCAATGGTAGATTCTGCTGCTGTAAGATACAAAAGGAAATCCCTGCTATAATCAGGTGGACTCAATAAAGGAGCAGAGGTCAATGATTTTTTCAAAGCATCGAATGAGCGCTGAGCGAAGTCATCCCAAAAGAATGGAACTCCCTTCTTCAACAATCTCATAAATCCTTTGGTAACTTCAGCATAAGTTACGATAAATCTTAGAAGAAAATTAGATTTTCCTTGTAGACTTTGAAGTTGACGAATAGACGACGGGGGAGAAAACCAAAGTATTGCATCAACCTTGAAGGGATCTACTCTAATCCCTTCCAACGACACAGTGAATCCCAATAACCAACCAGATGTAACTGCGAAAACACACTTGTTCGGATTCAACCTAATCTTGTAGAAACGACATTGTTCAAATACTTGACGGAGGTGAGCAGGATGATCAATTCTCTTTCAAGAACGAGCAGCTAAATCATCCAAATACGCCTCGATAATATGTTTGATGTCGTGGAAGGCATATGACATGGCCCGCTGAAACATAGCCCCAGCATTTTTAAGACCAAAAGGCATCTTCTGGTAAGAAAAAGTACCCCAGGGACAAATAAATGCAGTCTTATGCTGATCTTCAGGACGGATAGTAATCTGATTGCATCCAGAGAAACTGTCCATGAAGGATAAAATCTCATTACCGGCACACTCATTGATAATCTGATCTATAAATGGTGTGGGGTAATTATCTTTCGGACATGCTTTATTAAGGTCTCTGAAATCAATGCAAACTCGAATTTTTCCTTATTTTTTATCCACGGGAACAGGATTCGAAACCCACTCTGTTAAAGGAACAGGGAAAATAAATCCTGCCTTGAGCAGCTTCTCCACCTCGGCTTTGATAGCTGCAGCCTTCCTAGGATTGACCGGATGAAGTTTTTGCCTCACAGGCTTAGCATTTTCGTAAGTCTTGATCTCATGCTAGACAATAGATGGATCTATACAAGGCATTTCCTCATAAGACCAAGCGAATACATCCCTAAAATCTTTAAAGAGATCAGTGTAAATCTGAATCTCTTCAGGGGAACATTCAGCTCCGATGAAGACATTCTCTATAACATTGGGATCCCTGGAAATGTTCACCGGGATAGTTGGAGAAATCACAGCCATGTTCCCTTCAGCATATACTGGTGTTGGTGCTAAAGGGTTCAGGACTGGGTGAACAGGACCAGGAGACAAAGGACTTGAAAAACTTGATTCAACTTCACTCAAATCAGGTAAAAAGTAAGACTGATGATGCAAATCATCCCACAGTATATCTATACCATTCATAGCTTCCAGGATGGCCTCTTCAGATGGAAGAGTGGTATCAAGGAAATCCTGGGTGGAAGAAGAACTAAGTGTCCAAGCTGGAGCCACATCGCCATCCAACTCCTCTAGAGAAAGAGAAGCTGGAATGGTCTCTGCAGAGTCAACAATATATTGATAAGCAATCTCAGCTGCAGACATTGGAAATGCCATTCCACCCACTTGACCTTCCGCTAATGTGGAGGTAGGGGAAGGTAAGGTCCAAGGGTCCGAAAAATAATGAGTTCTGAAGAACTCTCTGCTATAGGGTAAACTGCTTGGGTGGTTGGTTTTCGTATATCCCTCTCAGGGCTTTCCAGTGCCCGAGGCAGACAGTAAGATTAGCTATGTTGTTCACAAAGATGGCATGAGTATGTTTATATTAGCTTTGAAGTAACTTGAAGGAATACAATAGAGAATTACCTCTTTGACGGTCTTGAAATCCCTTGGAGAGCGCTGTGCAGCAAAGTAAGAGTCCTTCTTCGCCGGCTCCAAATCTGAGACCTGCAATCAGTCAAAGCACCCGTGTAATTTCTAATATAACAAGTATCCTATCAATTAAATCAATAAAATACAAACATCTAGATTATACACATCTGAGCCATTCATATCATACTAAGTAAATATTGAAACAACAATGATAACATTAAGCATTGAATGGACAAAACGAACATAGTTCTATTGATTTTGAAAGAAGGAGGATTACAACCATTGGTTGTACCAAGCCCTCCTCAGTCTCCCAATCTCTCTTCTCTCTCTAGTGAAGAAGTCCAAGTCAACAAACTCTCTAGGAGCCTCTTTGACTCTTGGCCTTCACAATGTCACACTATTCTCTATTCCACAAGTATGCAAGAACTTTTGAGCAATCCTTCGACCTTCAATTAAGAGCCTTCAGCTCCTTTTTATAGGAGAGGGAGAAAGCCATTGTTGCCCTTCTCTTTCTACTAGTTTGGAATGGAAAAGGCTTAGATGTTTCCTTGATCTCCATGCTTTTGCCTCTCTTGGAGTTCAGTCTTCTATGGCAATGACCAATAATGAACTGGTGCTTCTGCAGTTTCCTTTGTGAACTGACTCCTTTGTGAGGGAAAGTCAGAGATTCAAATCTTTCTCCGTGCTCTTTTCCCAATTCAAACTCAAAACACGGGTAACGCGTCCCTCCAGTGTAAACAAAGCATTGCCCTAGCCACTAACGCGGCCAATGTATTGCTTGCCTGCGTTATAACGCTCTTGTTCTGTTCTATATATGCGTTATCCTGTCAGAAATAGGTTTAATTTAGGTCTTTGTACTTCTTCCATATTTGTCTTCCCCTCTGAGATGATGAGGAGGTATTTTGACCTGTAACAGATGCCCCCTAAAGTGTGAGGTCAGAGACGAAGACGATGGCCGAAATACTTTATAATTTGTAGAGAGAGAGAGAGATTGAAAGACTGAGGAAAAACCTGAAACAACAACATATGTCAGAAAATATAGTATTTTCCAAGAGTCGGGCATGTCCCATGCTCAATAGCTTTAAACAACATGATTTCTCTAGAATAGAGATATGAAGAATCTATCCACCAATAGGCACAATGTGGAAGTGTCTGTCATAACAGGATCAGGCTGAAGAAGTTGTCTCCATAAACAATATCGCAGCTTGGGGAAGGGAACACAACTTTAATGATGTAACCTTTGCCCCAAGGTCTTGACCGCCGATTCACTTAAACTGCATATTTCTCAACATGTGAATGAGGGATTTGTCGTCGAACATGTGAGAAATCGTCTGATTACCAGTCAATAATGAAAACTATTAACAGACACGAAGGTGGCCACCAATAATGATGATGGTCCCTAAGATGCCCAGTACAATCTAGCGATTGTGAATAAAGGGAGTTGAAGTCGAACACTCGTAGAATCATTCGACCAAGAGCCAATGATGAAGACCCTTGATCAAACACAAGACTACCTGCCACTGATGTCTGCAAGTATCTGGGTACTGATGGGTTTCTGGATCAACTTCCTAGATAAGGTGTTGAAGTCAATAGGAAGTGATCTGTTGAAAGGTAGGCACTGAGGCGTCCTACATCAGTCAACACGAAACGGAAACCAACTGATTTTGTTTATGATTTGAGATAAGGAAGAGTAAATGGGAGCGTCAGACGACAAATAATTTATGGCATAATGAACGGCTTGGTTGATAACAGGAGCAGTAGATAACGAGATCTGCTTGAACAATAGAAGGCACTCTAGCAGGGTACTAGGCAGCTGAAGCGTGTTGAACACCAAAGAGTGTGTGTTGAGGAGGTAAATCCCCTCTACGGACAGAGACGATCCCTACTAGCCCAGCAGGGGTCTAGCAACAATCAAACAATGTTATGACGCAAGTTCCTAGTTACGAATGAAAAGGCTGGAGATAGAAGCCTACCTGGATTCCAACGCTAGGATCTGAAAAAGAAGCGTCCCCGTTCCTCAGCCTTGGCATATCACAATCCCTCCACGATCTCCGCGGATGAACACCTGCACATGGAAGAAACGAACAGATACAAGCATAGAAACCAGCATACGTAGCTAAACATCAGTCAGAAAGGACGTTACTCACATTAACATGATGGAAAACAGAGTGGAACCATAATCATAATCATCTATTAAATAACCAGCGAAGAGAGATTACAACCAAGTTCTGACGTCGCGGTCTCCTTCGGACGGGTCTTCAGTCGTCCACGTCTCGCAAAGCTCGCCAAGGAAAGGGAAGACCTCTCCGGAGTCTCGTGACAATGGTCTCCTTACTTGAGTCAGCCTTAAGGGAAAGAGAGGATTCTTTACAACACAAAGGCTCTTAGGAATATGGAGATTCAGAGCTTAGGCACTTCAAGACTAGCTTGCCATGGATTTGAGCAGGCTTTTATAGATGGGGAAGGAGGGAGTTGGGATCCCTATTATTATGGGATTAGCCCTATCAACAAGGAAGGTTCCATGGGAGGTGGCAAAACCACTTCCCTTCCATAGAACTCCCGCAGCCAAACCTCCCAACTCAAGATAGGCAATGGTTTGTGAGTTTGTTGGAACTCAACTTCCGCCATCCTTATTTAAAAAATAGTCCCTAAATTGGGTGGTGCTACTACTGCTCTATGACAGAGCGCCAGTTGGCGCGACCTATTTGCAGGATTTTCCCCATTGGCGCGAGTACTGAACTGCCTGCCCGCGCCAATGCCAAAAGGGATGTTTTTCATGATTTTTCCAAGGAGATGTCTCAAGGGAAAATAAAGCTCATGCTTAGAGGAATGCATTGATGATGTTTTCAAGGCATGACAATGTTCACAGGTCACAAAATGGGTCCTCCATTGTGTTGGACGGGGAATGGTAGGGACGGTGACAAATTACTGTGTAACAGATGCCCCCTAAAGTATGAGGCCCGAGAGAGAGAGGGGTGAAATGCTTTACGGGAACATGTTCAACTGAAGGCCCACCGTCGGAAAACCTGCGCAGAAAGATACAACTGATATCTCAAGTACATGATGTATAAGTGGTATGGACGCAGCCATCCGAAACAGAGTATGCTATAATCCGGATCCAGGGTATGGGCGCAACCATCCAACTAAGATCAAATAAATAGACTCAGGTATGGTCGCAGCCATCCAATCAATGAGTCATGTACATAATGATAATAATCCACAATCGCAGCCTGGATTACAACAGACACAATCCAGGGTCTTGCGCTCCATCTCGACCCAACAAAGTACAAGTTCAAGCATGTGAATATGTGAGCTGAAGTCGAACATGCAAGAACATCGTCCGATTACCAGCCAATGATGAAAGCTGTTAACAGACACGAGAGAAACCACCAATAATGACAATGGTCCTCAAGGTACTACAGGTACAATCTACGGCGTGCGAATAAATGAGTTGACGTCGAACACTCGCAGAATTACTCGATCGGAGGTCAATAATGTAAACCTCACGTCGAATGCGACGAACCTGCCATTGAGGCATGCAGGCTCCAAGGTACCATAAGGAGTCTCTAGACCACCTTCCTGGATAATGAGTTGATGTCGACAGGAAGTGACCTTGATCGAAGGTGGGCCATAATGATTCCCACATCATCGACACGAGACAGAGGAACATGATGTTTTGTTGTGAATCGGGATCGTATGAGAAACAGAGGAAGGTTGATATTTGCAGAGGCCAACTTCTCTTGAACATACGAACGACACGACAGTGAATTTGGCAGTATTTGACATCAACGAATCAGAGGTCATGGCGACGAGGCAGTGAACAGATGAGAGGTCAAAAAGGATTACCCAAACCCACAGAGGCAAAGTGAAGCAACGAGATGAGATGTCCCCAACCTGACACAAATGCAGACAAGTGCCATGTTCAAGAGCGACATACTGCCGACGACAACGACGATGGTTCCATTTTTCCCCCACCATTTCTGGCGAGTACCCCAATTATTTTTAATAACAAGCTTGAAGGGGATAGCATATGCTTGCGATATAAGTCCGCCCTTCGGGCGAATCCATCCTAGTGTATTTAACGAGTCCTAGGAAGGAGAAACTCGGAGAACGTCATTTCGACTAGATCCGATGTCATCAGGGTTTAACGAGTCTGACAAAGGAAGAACTCGGCGTCTTTTCATGTTTAGAGAGTTTGAAAAGACATCGGAAAATAAAACTCCACAGGTCCCTTTTCGTAGATAGTTCCCCAGATCCGAAAAGGTAGAAAACAATATCCGGGAAAACCTCCTAGTCGCGATAGGCTAGGGTATTCCTTTTTCGTAATCAATCCATCCCAGCCCGAAAAAGGGTTAAACTTATACTGGGTGGATGTCGATTCGTGTCCATTTTAACGAGATCGAAACGATAAGGGCCTCGGCAATCTTTTCATATTTAGAGAGTCAGAAAAGAGCTGAAAGATGACTCCAAAGTGACTTTTTCGTGTATTTACCGAGTCCGAAAAAGTATAAAATACAACTCGCTTCCATCGTTTAAGTCGCAAAAACCTGCTGCTGCACATACCAAGCAAGCGTAAAATCCATTTTCGACATAACATATGCAAATATTTGATAAAAATAACTTTTAAAACTCATTTAACGTCGAAAAATTTATAAATATGTCCAATTGGTAAAAATAAAATTACTTTTTACTATTTACCTTGGTGGAAAGCAACAGTGTTCCTTTTGGAGCAGAAACTTTTGACGGTGATTGCGACAAATCCAATCGACCATTCAGCTTCTCGTCTATCACAGGTAATAGGCGCTCTTTTGCTCTTCATTTTCATTCATTTTTTAATAGCTTTCCCTTAAAAATCAGTTTTGTGTGGTCATTTTTAGAATTTTAGGGCTGCGCCCATTGGCGCGGGTATCGGGCACGGACCCGCGCCAATGATCTCTTTTCTATAAAGGGATCGCGCCATGTGGCGCGACTGTTCACAAAACAGCCGCGCCAGCGGCCGAACCTCAAAATCCGCCCAAAATTTTGACATTTAGACCAAATTGCATGGAATTTGAAGCTCATCAAAGATCTAACTAAGGGTTTTTGACCATGTGAATGCAGATAATCACTCAAAATGGAAATCGAATGGAAGGAACGAGAGCACGAAGAAGAGGATGAACAGGCCATGCAAAGCCAAGCTTGCATGAATGCACTTAGAAACTATGGATTGAAAAAGTTCTTCCTCACACCATGTTTACGAGCTCAGCCCGAGCTCCTCCAGTATTTAATCAGTATCTGGGACCAACATGAACAGGTGTTCAGGTTACGAGACCAGGTGTTAGAACTGGAGGTCACCGATGTTTATTTCATCACTGGATTGTCCCGTAGATGTCCAATCCCTGTATTGACTGGAAGCAGACCATCTGGGGAAAAGATGGAAGAAGTAATGGCACGGGTGTGCCGAGGGGCACAAACAGGATCAGGAAGCAAGAAGGTGGATATCCACACTATCCCTGATCTAGCACTGAGAGTAGTTCTCCATACCATTACGCGGGCTGCTGGGTCGCAGGCTCCGCACGAGGCCACGAAGACCCAACTCCTGCTGGCCTCGGAATGCATGGGTCCCTTACTGTTCAACTGGGCAGAAGCAGTAACTATCAATATGAAAAGGCAGCTCACAAAGTGCAAACAGGGGAAACTGAAACAGTTCGGTTATGGTTCCATCTTGGTATCGTTCATTCTGGAACGTTTACCAATCTTCCAGGGCCAAGGGGCCGCAGTGGCGAGTCCGATACCACGAGAGCCAAGAATGGTTCGCTGGGCAGCATTGATGCCCAAATCTGGAGGTGGCCAACAGATGTCCTGGAGGCCAGAGTTTTTTAGGTGGTTACGGCGCCAGCTGATTGTCGTGGAAGACTGGCCCTATTCGGGAACTGACTTTACCGGGGACCCAGATCTCCCACTACCAGAAGGAGATGACTGGGACGAGGAGCTGGGTAAGACCTCATATTTTTTATTTTATGTTTATATGTTTTTTTGTTAATACACATTCGTCTTAACACAATTATATATGCATGCAGATGTAGGACCTGAGAGACCAGCCGGGATGTCTCCAATCTCCCGGAGGACACAACTCGCCCCTGAGATTCAGGGGGAAGGCACCGGAGGAGATGAACTGATCCAAAACCTCGAGGGGATTGCCCACGGGATTTCAGACTATGCCCGGCTGGCAGACGTACCGATGGCATACCAGCGCCACACGGTGGGAGTTCCGAATCGGATCCACCGAATCCTGAGGCGCCTAGTGCGTGCAGTCACGTGCTATCATGAGCACCATGCAGATTAGTCCTTAGGATTTATACCACACCTATTTTTTGAGAGACATAGCGTCTCCGGATGTACTAAGACGACTATGTATATTTTTTGAGTTTTGTGATGCACACTGTGCAAACATTTCGACACACATATATATATATATACATATGACTATTTTGGATGGATCTTTCTTTACATGTGATGATGTTTTCTATATGTCATGCAAATGTCTAATACAGATGTAATCTAATGTATCAGTTACATAAAAAACGACCCAATGCGAAATGTATTCACACAATGTATCTAATCACACATTTCATTTTTACGCAAGCTTAAAGGCACACATGAACACACACATATGCAAACTATGCTTGAAATGAGGAAGACGGGCATGCCCCCCAGCATGATGTCTCAATTTGAGGTGCATGCCCCCCAAGCTTCAGTCCATTGAAAATGGAGTGAAGGTTCAAAACAAAAAGTCGAATTGAACATGCTCGTGTTTCATTATTTTAATGAGGTTGACACACTTAAAAGAACTATCCTCAAACAACTTGTTTCATGTTTTAAGGAGCTTGACACAAATGAAGGAACTATGCTCCGAGATCCTGGTTTCATTTTTTAAAGAGCTTGACCCAGGGAGGAAACCGTGCTCCAACCGACTTACATCAAAATGAACAAGAAGGCGGTGTTTCCAAGAGTTCCACTCCTGATGGAAGGGAAACATCCTGGAAGTCAGGACCCAATGCCCCCAGCACATTATGCACAACGGCATCATCACTGAGCACAGGCACGGGGTAAGTGGCCACATAGTTGACCTGCGGTGGAGCAGATACAACGGGTGAATAAAAACCCGGAGGGGGTGATGGTGGACCAGTTGCCACATTAGGACCAAAGAACGAAAGTTGATCAATGGTCACGATCCGTCCTTCATGTGGGAAGCACATCACGCGAAAGAGGGAGGAGACGAGCGCTCCCATGGCATAGGTGTAATCTCGCCCCAGGAGCAGATTGAAATCCAAGGGGCCTGGAACAACCATCACGTCCATATGGACGGTTTTACCTCCCAAAGTAACAGGTAACCTTGGAAGGATCCCCAACGGTTGACTCGTTCTTCTATTGAATGTCAACAGATTCTGCGTAACAGGCGCAAGCGGCGGTGAACCGAAAGCTTGCCAGGTAGTTGAGGATAGAATACTAACAGAGGCACCTTCGTCTATAATGGTGCTGGGTACGACCAGACCAAGAGCCTGTACTGTGATCTCGAAAGGCACGTAAGACGGAAGGCGGAATCCTGCGAATCGACTCCAATCAAAGGAAGCGACCAAACTACTCGGAGGGGCTACCATCGACATGCGAAGGTCTTCCCCTGATGTTAC
This sequence comes from Pinus albicaulis, assembly GCA_034641835.2. Taxonomy (NCBI): domain Eukaryota; kingdom Viridiplantae; phylum Streptophyta; class Pinopsida; order Pinales; family Pinaceae; genus Pinus; species Pinus albicaulis. Next base: position 76,092 of record JAXQQM020071748.1, on the reverse strand, counting down.
GGAAGAAGAAGCATCCTCCATAACCTCCATCTCGAAGGCGGGAGGGATATCCTCCGGAGCCTCCATCATGGGAGGCGGAGGAGGAGCTTCTTGAAGTACAGGGACGGGAGAATCTTTCTCCAAGTCTGAAGAATCTGAAGAAATCAGAAGGACATGGGGGGTGTGAGGTCCACTCTCGACAGAAAAGAGTTGGTGCACCGTGGACAGGGCCAGTTCAACCGATCCTACGACCAATGGTTGGTCAGGGACGAATTCATGAATTTGAATTTCTAGGGGAGTGGGATCGACCAAGGATGACTCTTGACCAATCGTAAGATCAGCTGGCGGAGGACTCAAAGAAAGCCAATTATAACCAGGTGGAAGGCGTGGTGTAGAACCGGTCGGGTTGTCCAAAAATCGCTTGGCTTCATCCATATAAGGACAAAGGTGAATGGCATGGTGCCCTTCACACAACTTACAGGGATTGGTGATCTTACCCTGCTTCTTAGGAGCCTTATCAGTACCAGTTGAAGACGTGCCCCCAACTTGGCTCCCGGAAGTCAAAGGCAACGACGGATGGCCATCGGACCATGCTTCGAGCACCTTGGGGATGCCAGGGCAGTCTCGAAGAAGATGGTCTCCTGTGCACAACAGGAAAGGGAACTTGACTTTTCGTGGAGGGTTGGAAGGTTTGTCAAGAGGAGATATTTGAAAAAAAGTGGCTGCACTTTTATCCTCTCGCTTATCGGACTTCTTCTTCTTCTTTGTCTTCTTCTTCTTCTTCTTAGCCACCTGGTTACTTGAATCCAGACTTTCACCAGGCGAAGTAGAAGAGGAGGACGCAGAAACAGGCGAAGAAGGGGAGAGGTCCACCTTGGAATCAACATGATGTTGTTCAGGTGGAGAAACTGATTGAACAGTAGTGGAGACATTCGGGACAACAGAGGTTGAGAACAACCAAATAGGCAACCCAACAGTTAACCCAGGAAGGGACAACGTCGCCATGTAAGGAGCACCAACATTTCCAAAAGGAGGAAAATGACCAGGATTCCCTTCTGAGGGGATTCCTTGGTTGGTAAACTCTGAAAAAGTTGCCATCAAACTCAAAACCACACACGGGCTGAAAAAGAGTTAAGACACACGATCAAACGGTCAACAAGCAATATCTAACTGGGTGTGTAATCGTGGGAGATTGATTTTACGACATTGGAAAATAAACAAATCCTACCGTTTCATGTTTTAAGAGTCAAGAAACGATAAAAAGATGACTCTATCTCTTTCGGAGTTGACACAAGCGTGAAAGGACAAGCGCTTGACGGTCTTTTCAAGTTTAGGGAGTCAGAAAAGACCAAATGACTGCTCAGGAAAAAAAACTAGGCACAAAGGGTGTACCAAATATCCGTGAACTGCAATATACACCTTGGTTTCAATAATGAAACATAAATCGACCAAGGACTTTCCGTACGTGCAGGTAGTCTCCCCGAATGCTGTGTTCGGTGTATCATGGGTATAGGGCGGCAGACTCGACTTCCTATGGATAAAGGATTGAAAACCTAGAGGGGTCTCCGTTTATATACGCGACGGTACGGGGAGCGCAAGTCTGTACTAGCGCTGTCTAAAGCCAACAGGCGAACGACAGCTGCTAGGTTTAACGACGCCGGAACACGTCTCTAGCCTAGACCTTCTAAATATGTTTCGTTAAGTTCCAATGCTGCCTTAGGTTAATTGAATAAATTTTACAATTGATCTTCAATTAAGTTTCAATTTTCAGGCCCTATCGTATGTAGTGTCTCGAAAGACTCCTAAATGCAAAGCTATATGCCACAGTGCAACATTTCGTTCGATGAAAACTAGTTAGAGAAGAGTTGAGAGCTTTTACACAAATGAAATGGACGGAAGACAAACAATGAGATCTCTAATGCAACTAATGAAATTGAAAACTTTTCATTCAAAACACTAATCACTAGCGATATGGAAAAGATCACAATTTGCACTAATTAACAAAGGCAAAAGAGATTTTTATTTTTATTTTCAATGTTTAATAGCTAATATGCACTAAACAAACTTGAAAAAAAATGGAACAACTTGAGAAACGATTTTCAAGAGAGCGAAACAAACAAATTTCACTCAACAACACAAGCAATCAGATCCCCAAATCGACCAAAGTCTCTCAAAACGAAGAAAAGACTCAAAAGCTTCCAATGGACCGTGTGATCTAGGTCCAAGGCAAGACCAAATGAATTTCGAATGAAGGAATGAAAAATCACCCAAAAATCGCAATAAAACAATGAACAACTACTTAGAGGATGCGGAGAATCAATCAAATAGTTGACAGGACCATCAAAACACCAAAACTCCCAAGGAGGGCTCGATACACTAAGCCACTAGATGCCCTAGGGCTTAAAACGTGAAATCGGTAGATAAAAGCAAACAACCAAAGGACAGAGGTGAATTCCCAGTCAAACAGGACTCCAACACACTCAGGCAGTCGGAAAATCAAGAAGAAAAACATTGATCAAATCCAGAGAGCTCAAAAATGAGGAAACTCAAAAACTCACAGGGGTGGCGCGACTGTAAGAGTGAAACTGGCGCCAGGAAGCAATTGGCGCGGGCTGGACAAAGGCAACGTGCGCCAATTGGTGCGACTGTCGGGTTAAGCAACGTTAGGTTTCTCGACCGAAAATTAAAACAATTTACTCCCGAGCGGACAGTGCAAGCATAGAAACCAGCATACGTAACTAAACATCAGTCAGAAAGGACGTTACTCACATTAACATGATGGAAAATGGAGTGGAACCATAATCATAATCATCTATTAAATAATAAACGAAGAGAGATTACAACCAAGTTATGACGTTGCGGTCTCCTTCGGACAGGTCTCCGGTCGTCCACGTCTCGCAAAGCTCGCCAAGGAAAGGGAAAACCTCTCCGGAGTCTCTCGACAATGGTCTCCTTACTTGAGTCGGCCTTAAGGGAAAGAGGGGATTCTTTACAACACAAAGGCTCTTGGGAATATGGAGATACAAAGCTTAGGCACTTCAAGACTAGCTTGCCATGGGATTGAGCAGGCTTTTATAGATGGGGAAGGAGGGAGTTGGGATCCCTATTATTATGGGATTGGCCCTATCAACAAGGAAGGTTCCATGGGAGGTGGCAAAACCACTTCCCCTCCATGAAACTCCCGCAGCCAAATCTCCCAACTCAAGATAGGCAATGGTTTGTGAGTTTGTTGGAACTCAACTTCCGCCATCTTTATTTAAAAAACAGTCCCTAAATTGGGTGGCGCGACTGCTGCTCTATGACAGAGCGCCAGTTGGCGCGACCTCTTTGCAGGATTTTCCCCATTGGCACGAGTACTGAACTGCATGCCCGCGCCAATGCCAAAAGGGATGTTTTTCATGATTTTTGCAAGGAGATGTCTCAAGGGAAAATAAAGCTCATGCTTAGAGGAATGCATTGATGGAGTTTTCAAGGCATGAAAATGTTCACAGGTCACAAAATGGGTCCTCCATTGTGCGGGACGGGGAATGGCAGGGACGGTGACAAATTGCGCGCACCAACACTTGGTTGGTGAACTCGGGGAAAGTTTGCACGTAAAGCGACACGAAAATACACTAAGGACAAAAATTCTAACCAGGAATATTTCGTGGGCGATTAATTTTATGACATTAAAACCAGACTCTGTTGTTTCATATTTTAAGAGTCGAGAAATAAGAAAAAGGTGACTCTATCGCTTTCAGGTTGGACACGAGCTTGAAAGTACAAGAGCTCGATGATCTTTTCAAATTTATGGAGTCAGTAAAGATAAAAAATGACTGCTCTGGTAATCTAGGTAAATGGGTGTACCAGATATCCGTGAACTGCCATACACACCTTGGTAAAAAATGAAAAATAAATCAACCAAGGACTTAACGTACGTGCAAGTAATCTCCCCGAATGATGTGTCTGGTGTATCACGGGTATAAGGTGGAAGACTTGGCTTCCTACGGATAAAGGGTTGCAACCTAATGGGGTCTCCCTTTATATAATCGACGGTACGGGGAGCACAAGTCTGTACTAGCGCTGTCTGTAGCCAGATGGCGAGCGACAACTGCTAGGTTTAATGACGCCGGAACACGTCACTAGCCTAGACCTCTAGATATTTCGTTAATGTTTCAATGTTGCCTTAAGGTAAATTGAATAAATTTTAGAGTTGATCTTCAATTATGTTTCAATTTCAGGCCCTACCGAATGTTATGTTTCAAAAATCCTCTAAATGCACACTACATGCCACAATATATCACTTTTTTCGATGAACAGCTAACTACGAGAAGGTTGAGAGCTTTTCAAACAATAACAAAATGAGAATAAAAAATCCACTACTGTCTCTAATGCACGCGAATGAAACTAAAATCTTTTCCTTTAGATTGATATAACACTAATAGTGCAGAAAAGTTTTCAATTTTCACTAACTGATCAAAAGCAAAGATTTGTTTTTGTATTTTCAATGTTTTAGAGCAAGATGCACTAAACGAAATGAAAACTAATAAAGAGACCAATTTGAGAAATGATAGCGAAAGAGTAAAAACAAGCAAGTTCACTCAACACAAAACACACAATCATACCTCAAACTGATGAAGAAATCCCTCAAATCGAAGAGGAATCCCAACAGACTCATGCAAACCGTGTGACCTAGGCTCAGAATGAGACAAAGTGAGACTCGAATGAAAAAGAGAGAAATCAATCAAATAACGTAATGATACGATGGAAACCAACCAAACGAATGTGAGGAAACAAAAACAAAGTTGATTGGACAAACGAAAACCAAAAACTCTTACGGGAGACTCAGCACACAGTAGCACCTAGATGCCCTAGGGCTAGAATGTAAAACCGATAGTAGAGGGAAAACAACCGGAGGATAGAGGTCAATCACAGTCAACAAGGACTCCAAGGCACTCAGGAAGTCGGAAAAGAGGCATCAAAAACCAAAAATCAGACTCAGAGAGCTCAGAACAAGCAAACCCTAGCACCAAATAGGGTTAGCGCGACTGTTTGGCTGCATCTATCGCCAAAACAGGGTTGGCGCGGGGGCATAACTAGCAACAAGCGCCAGTTGGTGTGACTGTCAGGACAAAAAGTGTGCCAATCGAGTTTACTAATGACAGAGATGGAAAAGAGCAATCAGAGAGTAGATCAAGTATGGTGGAGGCTGAACAGAGGTCTTACACCAGAAGGAGACAAACCAGAAGAGCAGATCAAGCAGACAAAAGCCAAAAGCAACTGAAAGAGACAAGACAAACTCCAATCAAAGTCCCCAGTGGAGTCGCCAGTTTGTTGAGGAGGTAAATCCCCTCTGCGGACAGAGGCAATCCCTACTAGCCCAGATCGGGTCTAGCAACAATCAGGTCACGCAGTGATGCAAGTCTCTAGTTACGAATGACAAGAACATAGTGAATTGCCTACCTCAGGTCCTATGCAATGATCGTTGAATAAAGGATGACGCTTTCCATTCTTCTCTTGCCAGATCACAATCCTTTCGCTTAACGCATCTGAACATCTGCACACATGCAAAGGATACAACAATACACATCGTAAAATCTAAATCTTGTAACCATAAATCAGTCAAAGGGGATGTACTTCATTACATCAAAGAAATAGACACTTGAATGAAACCATAATCAAAGTCGCTTATCATTAAAATAACAAAAGAAAGATACAACCCAAAGCTCTGACGCTTTATATTCCTTCGGCGGGGTCGACAGTGGAGCATGTCTCAATGAAGCTTGCCGGAAACGGGACAAAGCTCTCTCTCTTCGGCTTGGCTCTCAAAGGTTGTCTCGCTATAGCCTCCTTGCTACAAGTTCAGCTCTTCTCTAGTGTTATCAGGACCATTCAGACTACTAGCTTGCTAAGGAAAAATGGCAAGCTTATATAGATGGTCGAAGGGGAGTTGGGATCCCTACAATTGTGGGATTGGTCCTATCCTCAAGGACGCTTCCATGATAGGTGGAAAACCACCTTCCCTACATGGAGATTCAGAGCCAAACCTCCCAACTCATTTTAGAGACTCGTTCAGGAGTTTGTTGGAATCAAACTTCCGCCATTTATTTTTAAAAAACAATCCTTATTAAGCTTGGAGTGAGCAAGACATTGGGATAGAGCGCCAGTTGGCGCACCCTCTTTGGTGGATTTTCCCCATTGGCACGAGGGTTGAATTGGCTAGTCGCACGAAGGCCAAAAGATCAGTTTTTAGGGTTTTCAAAGGAAACTCTCTTCAGAGGAATGATTGTCCTTGTCAAGGGGGATGCCATGAAAGTGATTTCAGGTTATGTCACTGCTCACAGGTCACGGAAAATGCCCTCCAATGTGTGGGACGGGGGATTGCAGGGACGGTGACAAATTACTATGTAACAACAATAATTTTGGATGAATGGTGATTTTGTTGTTTGGTTTTTTATATTATCCAGTGTTCTTTCACATGGTCTTAAAATTTATAGGTGCATGAGTGAGCATGAAAAATGAGATTAAATGCAATAGCATATTCAACTCTGCAAAATATAAAAAGATATCATTTCTTTCCTTAGCCAGGTATTAGCTTTGTTATTTATAGTACACTCTTCTTATCACTTATGAAACATATCTAGTATAATTTAGTGTCAATATCAAGATCATGTAGCCTCTCAAATTTTCTTTTAGTTGGTACTTGGAATCATATTCTATGGTTTTCTTTCATAGATGGTTAAAATTTAGAGGTCCGTGAGTGAGCATGAAAAATTAGATTATGTAGAGAGAACATTCAACTCTACAAAATAAAAAAATATATCATTTCATTTATTGACCAAGTATTAGCTCTCTTATGTATATAACACTCTAGTTCAATCCGAAAAATTATATAGACTTTAAGCAACCACAAGCAATACATCTCAACAGTAGTAAAAGAGAAATATCATCATTCATCAACGAGAAGTCTCCCTATGCCTTTTATGCTACTCCAGTTCGCTTTCCAGAGTGCGGTTAATAAGAAGATTTGTCATTAGAGTTCTTATTCTCGTCTTAATACAGAATAGTGATAGAAAGACAACCCTCTCTGAGCGAGCAAGCAAAGGAGTTAAACAAGGAATAAAATGCTTGAAGGCTAGAAAAATACTGAGAGGAAGAAGAAGCTCATTATAGATAGTGGTTATGAGAAAGTATTCATTATTGTGTCTAGTTCGGATCTTGGATTATCTGGATCTACTATGCATTAAGACTAGTCTTTAGAAAGGAAGTTAATTAAAGCAAGGGATACTACTAAAAGACTTAATTATATTTCTTATTCTCCGTAAGAGATTTCTTCATGATAGTGTTAAGCCAAGTTAAAGCTATCTCTAAGCGTCTTTTTCTATGTATTCCATACAACAGTGGCATAAAGGCAGTTCATAATGCATGTAGTGTCTAGTAAGCTAGTGGTTATAGTAAGCAAGCAAGAACTTTCTGAGAGTAGTAAGTATTCCGTTATTCCATAAAGAAGGTATTTAGGGTAACTTGTTATCACGAGGAAGAAGGGATAGCACTTACTCTCAGAAGGAAGAATAAATTAGGGAGTCCACTAAGCCGAATACAGGCACAATGGAATGGGCAGGATAAACCAGAGGTACAAAATTAGTTACAAAGTCTATAGACCCAAATAAAGAGCCATGATCAGAGCCAATTGAATCAATATTGAGTCTAAGAGGCCAAGGTATGAGAGGTGGTCGGTTTCCTTGTTTATCCATAAAACAATATCCTCCATTCAAATCATAATAGAGTGAAAGTTAAGGCCTATAGAGTCCATTACCGAGAGCTACTCCAAATGCATTTCTTTAATTGAAAAAAAAAAATCATTGTTTTCTAATACAAAATTATGTAAATATAGACAAAAATAAAAAGCCACATTTCACAGAGCTTAAATAATAGGACTATGCACCAAGATATTAATAGATCTTCAACGGATAGACAAAGAGCCACATTTCACAAAGAATAATCAACAAGACTCTGCACTAGGCAGAATTAAAAGTTGGTTTTCCAAAACTCTATATACATTATCTAGGTTGGGTCATCCACTATTTTGATTGACCTTTCTCCATCTAATTCCCTTAATTTCAGGTGTTGCAACCTCTTTGGATCATTGTATTCTTCTAGTTCTAGGTCGACTATAGCATAATAGTGGAAGTTCCTCTTGTGACCTAAATTAGCAGGGAGTCCACTAAGACAAATATGGGCACAGGGGAATGGGCAGGATAAACTAGAGGTAGGGAATAAGTTACAGAGTCTATAGAACTAGATCAAGAGCCATGATCAGATCCAATTGATTCCATATTGAGTCTTAGAGGCCAATGTATGAGAGGCGGTCGATTTCCCTATTTATCCATAAAATAGTATCCTCCATTCAAATCATAGCAGAGTGAAAGTTAAGGCCTATAGATTCCATTGACTAGAGCTACTCCAAATGCATTTCTTTAATTGAAAAAAAAAATCATTCCTTTATGATACACAATTATGTAAATACAGAAAGACACACAGATCCACATTTCACGGAGATTAAATAATAGGAATATGCACCAAGAGATTAAAAGAGCTTCAACAGATAGACAGAGAGCCACATTTCACATAGATTAATCAACAAGACTCTGTACAAGGCATAATTAAAATCCAAAGAATACTTGGAACTAAGACGAGGAGACAGAGCACAATGAGGAGGCAGATCAGATGATGAGGAGGCAGAATGAGCACGCCAAGGACGCAAAGCAGACCCCAAGAATTCTACAAAAATTCCGCTAACATAGCAAAAAATAAAACTAATATTTAAACTAGAAAAACAACCATAAAGGAAATAACAAAAACAAGATCAACACATCATTTACCTTCGCTTTCTCCCCTGCTAGTCCCTTCTAGTTCAAGATCAACCCAACACAAGAGAAAAACACACCTAAACATCCAATAGTCATTGCCAACAGAAAAACTCATAGTGCTCTCCAACGGTAACGCGACACAAAACAATTTGAAAACTTCTTATGGTCTGGGAGGTGCTATATTTATAACAAAAATTTTGACCGAACTTTTAAACAAAGTTCGGTTGAACTAATAGTCCAGTCAAACTAATGGTTCAATCGAACTTTTATTGCCATGTTTCCTATCTCCGACCAAATATCTGGTTACCCACGCCGTCAATGTTAATGACATAAATAGTTCGGCTAAAGTAATTTCAAAAGTTCAACCTAACTTTCTAAAAAATTGGCTAAAATTCCTAAAATTTCGACCGAATTGTTGGGAGAGTGAAATTTTTGGACGTGTTTCTCATGAAAGTGTAACCGTGCTTGGCATTTTTACCCTTCATTCATAATTATTATTAATAAATAAACTTTAATTTATTAAATTTACAAAATCAAATTAATTGTAATGTTATTTTTATAATCCAATATTTTATGAACAATTTTTTTTAATTATAATTGATTTTATATACTAATCAATTATATATTTTAATTTTATTACAAATATTTTGAAATTTTATTTAATGATTACATGTTGCAATATACATTTTGAAAATTAATTTCAAATATTAATTAGATATTGTCTAGATCGTGTATTATAAGTATAGGTCACAACTTTGTGATTTCTACCCTTGACTATGACTAGAAAGGTAGTTTTGTTCAGAGGTTTGTACAATTTAATTGTGTGTAAAATTGGTTTTGTTTTATAGTGACTATTTTTTAGACATGTTTTATAAAAAGTTTTTTATTTTTTTATTTTATTTTATGTTTTCTATAGGTAGGGCCTATGTGCTTGCGACCCTTGTTTGAATAAGAATTTAGTTAGAATTAATATGTATGAACTATCTATGCAATAGAAAAATATTTATGGTAATTTTAAAATTATAGTTTCAACAATATTAAACTTTGTAATTTATGAAAATATATTTGCAATTTTTTATTATTTAAAGTAAGTCATTTTGCCAATAATTTCATTTATAAAATTTTGATATAATTTCACCAATACATAATCTATAATAAATATCATCTCATAAAAATAAACATCATGATGATAACCATCTAATAAACATAAACATCATCTAAAATACACATTCAAATACTCTAACATCATCTAATTATATACACCTCTAGCACATATAAACGTCATTATCTAGCACACAAATCTAATAATCTAACAGGGCATCATCATCCTGATCACATCTAATAAAACACAAGCATTTTCTGACATCATCACCCCACAGATCCTAAAATATACATCTCATTTTGTGAAATAATTGTTATAACATACACATCTATCTACAAGCACATTAAACGAACTCATCTAACATGACCTAATAATACACATCAACACCAACATATAGATTAAGTACATCAACATGAAAAAAGCATGCAATATATATATACATGCAAGTCAAATAATGGCTATAAAATATCTAACACAACAATAGTAGTGGTAGCTTGGTATGTTGCAGAATACGATGGATGGTCAATTGCCCTAATATTCAAAGTATGAGGTGGAGGAGAAGGTGGATGGTTTGTTCTCTAAAGAGAAATATGAGGGAGTGGGTGATCATGAGGTGAATGATGAGGAGGTGGAGTATTACTAGAAGGATCACCGACATCTTGATCATGATTCAATGGGGTAGTACATCTGGGTGACGACTATGTATATGATGCATGGCCATCCCGAGGAGATATAGTAATACCAGAAGGATCACCACCCTGATCATCATGATATGATGGGTTATTGCTCGGTGATAAGTCTATATAAAGCTCCATAAGCCTATGATCTACCCTGATGTCTTGAGTCGTCGCAGGGAAGACTCCCACCTCAACTAAAATTATAGGGAGTCGACCACCCAACTCCATCTTGAATCTAATATCGGGCCTATGGTGCGGCTACATGCCCCTGTGCACTGGAATTCGATCAAGATCTTCCTCACCTTCCACAACCTCGACCATATCCACATCTACATCTGGTGGGGGAGAAGGAATTTCCCCAAAAAATGTGGAAATGTATACAAAATATATAGCACACAAAAATAATTAGACAATTTCATTAAATAATTTAATAAAAAAAGTTAGAGATTGTGCTAGAATAAATTTTATTCTAATTAATTAAGACAATAAAATGAAATTGGATTAATTTAAAGAAAACACTAATATTACCTCTATCATCTGGTAACTCATCATTTGTGATGAGGATGTTTGGAAACTATCACTAATCCATCCCCACATAAGGACATGACACCAAGAAAAACATGTGGTTAGCCTCACTAGCCATTAGCCTCAATGCATCGGCGAAAATCTTGGTTGGATACTTTGGTTGGCCCCTCTTGGGCATCATCTCACCCCACATGTGCATCCACACACCAGTCATTGACCTAGGTGCACGACTGTCAAAATTAATCCGCATCTCTAGAAACCTCTAAAGAAAAACAAAAAATATCTGAAGAAAAAGGGAAGTTCACCTTCCCATGTATCATACCACGACAGCTATCTAAATCTATACAAAATTGTCACAAAAAAATGGCAAGCCATCAAATACATCGTGGCCTCTGTACCAAAGAATTGACATAAAAAAAAAGAGGGAAACTAATTCACTACCCATCAATAGTATAGTGTGCAAGGTTACTCACTAATAATGAGAGGCATCCAACCTCCTCTACACCAAAAGAAGCGATCTGTAGTTGTCCAAAAGACACATCAAAATATGATGGGACATGATCCCCAACATATCTATGAGAGTAGAAAATCTGACACTGGTACATCACCATGGGAGACATTAGGTAACTAAGGAAAATCCCACCCTCTTTTGGATAGCCCAATGATAAAATAAATGTTCTTCTCAGTGGGATCATCATACCACCGATCATGACCGACACATAAAGCTTTTTGGTGGAAATCCAACTGATGTATCAGTGGTTACAACAACCCAAAGTGTCCCTTCAGGGATATATCCTCCTCATAGTGCTTAAGGAGCCCTACATTCCTCAAGAGGTCTTGGGTCGTTGCGTTAATAGGGCAACGGTACAAATCCATCTCCCTCTCTCGTGCCTCCCACCCTCATACCATATTGTACTGGTCAGCTCTTTGCTCTTCCTACTATTTCTCCTCTCTCCTCTGGCATCTTTGCACGATTGACATATAAAATACATCAGCCTCATACATAAATCATATTCTTTTTTAGTAAATGAAAAATGAAATGTTCCACCAAGATTCTGGTGCGAGGAGATTTTAGGGAAATTTTGGGGGTGCGGGGGGACATCGGAGTGTGTGTGTGTGTGTGATTAAAGTTCATATTCACAAATGAAATAATAAATAGACTAATATTAATACATTGAAATTTGATCCACACATAAAATTTAAATTCATAATTGAATTAAATAACGACATACATTGATCCATCATAATCATTCATTTTAATACATACATCATTCATATGACATACTCATCATTCATCCATACCTTGAGATTCAATAATAAAATTCAATAATGAAATATCCAAATACATCGATCTATATCATTCATCATTCCATAATATAAATTGAAAGAAAAACTGACTAGTATATTAGTATTACTATTGTTACACAGTAATTTGTCATCGTCCCTGCAATCCCCCGTCCCACACATTGGAGGGCCTATTCTATGACCTATGAGCAGTGACATGACTTGAAATTACTTTCATGGCATCCCCCTTGACAAGGAAAATCATTCCTCTGAAGACATTTTCCTGTAAAAATCCCTAAAAATAGACCTTTGGCCTTGGCTTGACCAGCCAGTTCAGCCCTCACGCCAATGGGGGAAATCCACCAAAGAGGGTGCGCCAATTGGAGACTCCGCTGGGGAAACATTGATTGGAGTTTGTCTTGTCTTTTCGATTGATTTTGGTCTTGTCTGGTTGATCAACTCTTCTGGTTCGTCTTCTTTTAGTGTTAAACCTCTATTTAGCCTCACCATACTTAATCTGCTCCCTGTTTGCTCTTTTTTATTTTTGACATTAGTAAACTCGACTGCCGCGGTTTTTTCCCTGATAGTCGTGCCAACTGGCGCTTTTTGCTAGTTCAACCCCCACGTCAATCCTGTTTTGGTGCTAGTTGCAGCCAAACAGTCGTGCCAATCCTGTGAGGTGCTAGGGTTTGCTTCTTTCTGAGCTTTTTGAGCTTGATTTGTGGTTTTGGTGAAATTTTTTCGACTGCCTGAGTGTCCTAAAGCCTTGGTTGACTGTGTGTGACCTCTATCCTCCAGTTGTTTGCCCTATACTATCGGTTTTACATTCTAGCCATAGGGCATCTAGGTGCTATAGTGCGCTCAACCTCCCATGGGAGTTTTTGGTTTGCGTTTGATCAGTCAACTTCGTTGCTGATTCTTTGCATTTGCTTGGTGGTTTTTCATTGTTTTATTGCGTTATTTGGATGATTGTTCTCGTTCTCATTCAAGTTTCGCTTTCTCTCATTTCGAGCCTAGATTACATGGTTCATTTGAGTCTTTGGGATTCCTCTTTGATTTGAGGGATTTATCCATTAGTTTGAGGTCTGATTGTGTGTTTTGCATTGAGTGAGATTTCTTGTCTTTGCTCTTTTTCCATCACTTCTCAAATTGTTCTTTTCATTAGTTTTCATTTTGTTTAGTGCATTTTTCTCTTAAACATTGAAAAAAAAATCAAATCTCTTTGCTTTTGATTAGTTAATGTAAATTGAAATCTTTTATGCCTCAATGAGGATGCCCCAATTATACGATCCATATCGTCATCTCCAGAGATATATGAGGGGACCGAAACTAATTTAGGTTGATGTTTAATGGGGATAGGAGGGACATTTTTCCACTCCTTGGCATCTGAGACAATAACATATTCCTGTCTTAGCCATGGGAGATCCCCACATCCGGAGCAGGGGCTTGCAGATTTAGGATGTGGAAATTTCTACTTGGAGCCAAGTGGTTGTTCAGATTGACTAGATTCATGGATGGAGTCGTGGGGGCAAGGGACCCCATTAGGTAGGACCGAATGGCAGGGAATTGGTGGTAACCAATGTAGATCCAATCGTTGATAGGGCCATTCCCTTGATGACAAAGATGAAAAAATTCCAATAAATGACCAGTCCTGTCTTTTTGCATCTGTTGCATCTAAATGGATACCATAGTAATCCACCTACTGCCTAACTGAAAAGGAACCCCAATATAAATCAATGGCCTGTGGAAACCCAAATGCAAGATTTACTTCAACTAGACACTAGACCACCCTGTTTTAAGTAACCCAATGCATCCTTCATCAACATAATAGACCTTTATGATCTGACTAGCAATCTATGATATTGATTTTTTTGACCATGGCTCGAGTGGAAGCCCTGAGAGCTTGGCCCAAACAAATTTTCTCTTTGATCTCTCCATGAAAGGATCGAAACAAACCTTCAATTTCTGTAATATGAAGAAGCCTCGACTCTTCACCCAAGGGATTTCCAAGATTTATTGGCATCCTCCTACAATAAGAAATGGAAACCAAACCATCTATTCACAATGACACTCACTTTAGGTTTGTATCTTTTTTTCAACATGAAAAATATTGTTTGGTGTATATTATGTACCAGGGAAATGTTTCTAGTCATAAACTGTGAAGAAAAAACAGCTTATTATACAACGTTCTTCATTACAGGAGAAAGCTACCATAATAACTTCTTTATTAGAGGATTGATCTACAAGAAATTCTGTTTCACCCCATTCCTATTTATATAACAAAAACTGCAATGTCCATAACAGAGGTTACTTCCAAAAAACTATAGCCCCCAATTCCTCTAAGACCACTACTTCATGTGCACCCCATTATATGAAGAAAAATCCCACGTACCCACCAAAACCTTCCCTTTCAGACCCACTAGAACAAATTTTCCAGCCTCACGACATTTTGCCATAGACATCAACCCCTAGGATAAATTTCTTCTTGTGCATTAATGGATAAATTTCGAAATTTCTTCTTGTGCCCATAGTTATTTTTATATTACGCGAAGGGATCTCACAAGATACTTTTAGCTAATCAATTAAAAAATTATATTTATCCGTGCACATTTGTTGTCCATTTTCTCAGTTTAACTTCTATTGATTAAGACTCGATTTGGCTCAAGGATAGACAATGCTCTCGGATTGTGCATGAAAAGTGTTTGTGTACAACAACAGCATCGGGAAAATATTTATGACGTGTATACTTTGTTCTTGTCTTGAGAATCTATCTAAACTAACCTAACGGATCTCATTCATTATTTCATAATATTTTAAAATTTTCATAGAAATTAGTAAAATTCTATGTACAAAATATTTTAGAAGTAAGCAATAGAATTATTTGAATTGGAAATAAGTATCTATCCCACCTAAACAGTAGATATTCAAGAAATCAATTTTATGCTTGAATCTACGTGATTGAATTCAAGGCCAGGCGGTGTTACTATTTGAAGTCGATTTTGCTAAAACGGGTGAAAATCACGGGTTTTGCAGCAATTCCAACAGGTAATTCCTCCATGCCTAATAAGAGCAGCAAACACTTTGGGGGCATTGTTAGATTTAACTTCAAATGTCGCGGGACCTGCATATGTATTTTGATCATCATGCAATTACATGTAATACTAGCAGTTGCCCCAGAAGGTGCAAAGAGAGGCCGATAGGAGTGTTATCTTGAAGTATTAACTTGAAGTAATTGTAGTTTGATTTGAAATAATAAAGGTGCAAAGAGATGCCTATAGGATTTTTAAATTGAAGAAGTTATACTTTAGTTTCCATAATCAATCTTATAAGCTATTTTGTAGTGTAATTTTTTATTTTTTTTAAATTATAAGTTTAAAATTTCTTATTTTGGAATTTATATCTAATGCCAAGAGGTCTAGAGTTAAATCTATTATATAGTAACTTATGTTTTGACTTGTTGTTAATGAGTTTGAATGAGTTAATTTTCTTAATAATGGACTAAACAAATTGATTGAAGAGTAAAACATCTTTATCCAACTACTTATGGACCAATGTTAATGTTATCCATCCCAAAGTGTAGGGCACTTAAGAATCAAGAATTAGTGCAATGGAGTGGAAATATAGGTCAAGATTACCTATAGAAAGAACATAGAAGGAGCCTTGGTTTCAATTGAGCCAATATAATGACACTCAAAGCTACAAAAGTGGGTTTAATGTGGCCTTTGATCTTGTGAAAAATACATGAAATTTATTAGAGTGGATTTGAATGTTTTTATTCATTTTCTCTAGATATTGAGTGAGATGTGTTTTGTGGGGTACTTCTATAAGTAAATCCACATAATGAAATTATGATGGTTTCCAATTCACTAAATTGAGTAATTCTTTCCTTCATTTTCTTTGGATTTTGGAGTGTGATGTATGTATGTGATGATCTTTTAGTAAAATTTTTTAGGAAGAATTAATTATTATTGTCAAAGTAATATTTCCTTAATGTATGCTATGATCTATTGAAGATTATTTCAAAAATGAAGGAACCTTCCAATACAAGGAAATCTCATGAACAAGATTCCCTTCAGTTATGGTGTTTAATTTCCTCCCTTAAATAAGTTATATTCCACCTGAATACCATGAGCTCTCATCAACCTTGAGTTCAAAACATGACTAACTTGATCAAGTAAAGTTTATTTTAGTTTAAATTTATTTTTGTTTTAACGTCGAGTTATTTTTAATTTTCTTTACTCTATTTTTGACCAAATAAAAATGTTTAAGAAAGAGCTATTTTTACTTTCAATGATAAATATAATTATTAATTGTATTAAATTTTTTATTTTTATTTTTATTTGACAAAGTAAAATATTTACATAAAATAATAAGAAAACATCTCTTCTTATATCCTCTTTAAACAAAACTTCTATAAACCTTTCATATACAAAGTATTATTGAATAATATAAAATTTCTCATATATATGTAATAAAAATTTAGATATTTTTATATTTTTTAAATGAAAAAATTAATTAAAAATTTAGATATTTTTACATATTTTAAATGAAAATTTTAATTAAAAAGATTTTTTTTTAACATTCTTAAAAATAATTAGAATTTTTTGAATGATTATATCCTCTTTAAACAAAACCTCTATACATTTTCATATACAAAGTATTATTGAATAATAGAAATTTTTAATATAATCTTTTAAGAATTTTTTGAATTATTATATCCTCTTTAAACAAAACCTATATACTTTTCATATAGAAAGTATGATTGAATAATACAAAATTTCTCATAAATATCTAATAAATGTATGGTAAGTGTGTTATTTCAGTTTTAATTTATTGTGGGGATAGTGATGTTGTATATGTGGTGCTCTCTTTACAATTTACCTTTTGATTTATCATTAACTGGAAATGATGAGTGTGTGGAAATGATGAGTGGCTTATTTCAGTTTTTCTTTATACCACCAACATTAAATGTAACTTATGTGTGTTATTTCAGTTTTGCTTTATTCCACTGCAATGCAATGTACAGAAAAAGAAAAATAGCTCAAATGTAAAGCAGCTGCTAAAAAATAAAAATCTGACAATGCTTGCAAGAAAATCCGATAGCGCCATTATATCATCAATGCAGAATACTATTTAACAGTGCATGATTTGAACTCGCTCCTGTGTTTAATTTCTTTACCAGAAAAACAAATTTATATGGAAGACTGAACCAGATCAGAGACCTAAAATGGGGAAAATTTGAGCATAGATATTACACACATCTGAGCAAGAATAAAAACATTAAATAAACAAAAACCATTGTTCTGGTTTATGAGAGCATTGTTTAGAGTGATGAATTGATTTTATTTGCCAAGGGAATCAATAAAAGGCCGCACAACAACGCTAAGCCCCGAAATATTCGATGCGTGTTCAACAATATGGTGGAGACTGCCGCGACGTTGTCTGCTCAGGAAATTTTCAGATGCAAGCAACCGGAGAAACGCCTCCATCCTGCGCTTGTTGGTGCCAAAGTCACTCTCACAACAATTCGTAAGAGCAAGCGTTTCCAACTTCCTTTGATAGCCTATGACTATCTTGATGATATATTTCCCATATTACAAAAAGATTCGAGAAAGCTGCAGCTATGCGTCTGCACCATGGTATTCAATGGAGCGAAATTTCTCAAGGAATGGATTGTTTATCACTCACACTTGGGAGTGGAAAAATTCATCATCTACGACAACAACAACGACGACAATTTCGAGGAAATAGTAGAATCTATGGCATCCAGCGGCTATAACGGCTGGCGCCATCCATGGCCTTCGAATAAGACAGAGGAAGCCGGATTTGCGCACTGTGCTTTGTAGGCCAGAGATAGCTGCAATTGGGTTATGCTCACAGACATTGATGAATTTTTTTTCTCTCCTCGATGGTTAAAACAATGGCCCAATTCTACTTCTAATGCTCTTGGACTCTTGCTTATGAATAAAACAACCCAAATGATCAGTTCCAACTCTTCAGCATCTGGTGGTCCAATAATAGGGAAAGTGTCTATAAATTGCAGGAACTTTAGCCCTTTCTATCTAAAAATCCATCCTCCCCAAGGGGTGACTCAAGGATATACGTGCAGGGAAAAATTTGAGCAGCTTCACAAGTCCATAGTCCTCCTTGACGCGCTCTCTCCTTCGTTACTGAATGTAATACATCACTTTGAGTTGAAGCCTGGTTAGGAGACTATTCGCCTATTATCCACAGAGGTCGTGATAAATCATTATAAATATCAGACATGGAGTGAATTTAAGGCTAAATTCACGAGAAGAGTCTTGGCTTATGTGGCAGACTGGAAAGAATCGAAGAATCGAACAGGGCTCCGGGTCTGGGTAATGAGGCGATCGAGCCTGCTGGATGGGAGAGCAAGTTCTGTCAAGTAAACGATACTGCGTTCAAAGAATTCACTAACAAAGTCTTCTCTGTAATTACTACAGGGCCCATTTCAGTCATGCAGTGGCAACTTTAGTTAACAATATATTAACCAGGCTTGGCTGATGACGGAAGCGGGTGAATGGGTAATTCGTGATGACGACAACTCTGGATTGAACAAAATCCCTTGAGAATAAAACAAGATTAACAAATATTAAATAAAAAAGAACCAGGAATATTACATACGCCAAAGACGTAGAGGGAGCCATGGTAATGGCAGGAAGAGTGACCCCAGCGCTCCGGGGGACTGAATCCCTTGACTCTGGGTAAGCCCATGCCCAATCCAACGATGGTTTCTTTGTAGCTTCTGTCATCCTTATAAAAGGCAGAAGCTGCCTGCATAACAACTTATCCATTGTCAAAACAAAAAGGAAAGAAAAGGGAATATACTCTCCTGATCTTTTTATTGCCAATTTGAGTTCGCCCCCATTTAGGTAAGAGCTAGTTTTTCCAGTTTTAGTGTAGGAAACTGTCGCAGGAAATTTCGCTGGAGAAAATAACAACTTATTATAAAATAACAGTTGCCTAAAAATGTGTGTACATGTGTCATGTGTCATTTGGAGAGAAGAAAAATAAACGAAACAGCAAGTGTATTGATTCAAAAAAAACCTATCGACCTAATTATTAAAAGCATATAATTTTATTTATTTAATTTTATTAATTTAATAATATATAATTATTATACATATGAGGGAAAATTCCTAAAAATTTAGAGAAATATGTGAACTTGCTACTTTTTTGCACACGTCTTACTAGTGACATGTGTCATTATCAAAATGAATTAGTTGACGAAAAAGCAAGTGTATTAATTCAAAAGAGAAGTGTCTATCGGCCTAATTATGATAAAAATAACATAACAAAGAGGTAAGGTAATATTTTTAAGAAGATATATAAAATTTAAATTTTGATTGTATTTTATTGTTACAATATTTGGTTTGATTATTGCGGATCATATTATTTCACTTTTTTTATCGACATTTCTTTACATTTCTTGGTGAAATTGCTCATCATTAATTGTTATCTCATTGTATGTTTTTTTTGCTTGTGTAATCATCTTATCGGGATTCATAACTATATTACACAAGGAAAAGATAAAATTCAAAGTAAAATAAAGAAAGAAAGTAATTTTAACGTCCACGAGGCTACAAATAGCCTTCGCTGAATAGATTATCCCGGGAGCAAGTGCGTGAATACTCGCATAATTTTCCCTACTCTGTCTTTGAAGGCCTCGCATTGTAAAATGAAATGTTTTTTATGTTTCCACTTTTCCGGAAGAGCAAAAAAATACATACTCTTTCCTCCCACATTTCTTTTGGCCTTTTCCAGCGCCTTGTTTCACAATGGAGTTGATGAGAATTAGTCCTTAATTGAGCAATAATAATTTTAGATCCGTAAGAAATATTGGCACCTATGTACGCTTTTTTGTTGATGATCATGATTGGGTTAAACTCTTCAATGTAGTACTTCTTCTTTCTCCCTAACTCTTTCTCCCGTGTACATTTGTGGAACTTATCCATAACAAAAGTTTTTTATCTCTTTATTGTTTGTAGGACACCCGCCCAAGAAAATACCCCATTTACTAAAACATTTGATATTTTTCCTCATCCAAGTCTTCTTTCTTTTTCACAATCTGTCATTAAACACAACCTTAGGCCATCTACCCTCTTCCATTTGGTCATTTTTTTTCAAATATCTTATGACTCGCACCATAGCAATTGCTTCGATAGGAGAAAACCCTGTTTCACTTAACAATATATCATAAGAAACTACGCTTTTAATTTTGAATTTATTTGTAATCAAACGCTTCGAATTTTCTCAATTTGTTTCCATTGCATGTCGGTTGTGATGTTGGCTCACAACTCACAACCGTAGAGAATCATCATTATCACTAGAAGCCCAAAAAGAGTTAGAGTGGTTTTCCGGTCCCCACAATTCCGCCTCTCTACACCTTTTTTTGAAGAGCATACGGTGCTTTCCAACCCCCCAAAGTTCTTTTCTTTCTACAACCGTCCCATTTGAAGTCAATTCCGAGGTATTTGTATTCCGCAACTTCTTCCCGGAATGTTGCCTTCAAGTAGAACTTATGTTGGTTATGCTTTCTCTTGTTAAAGAAAACAACTAATTTCTTTTTGCTAATATTGACTTGCATCCTCGCATTTCTACGTAAATACTCAAGGGAATGTAAGTGCTCTTGCAAACCAAAAGCTGATTTAGCAATCATTATAAGGTCATCTGCGTACAAAAGAAGCCCTATAACGAACTTGCTCAAATGGAAACCATCACCCCCTTGCGAATTTAGCCACTCTTCAAGCTTGTCAATATATAAACCAAAGAGCGTAGGAGACAAAGGGCAACCTTGCTTGACCCCAATATCGCTTCTAAAACTTTCGAAATCCCTACCGAAGTTCTAATTTTGACTTTCACCTCTTCGTACGATCTATGCACAATCGCTCTCAAATGCCTAGGAACCCCTGAGTTCCTCCATTCTCGCGCCAAAGCTTATCTCTAGACACTGTGTCAAAGGCTTTTTCCGAAATCAACAAAGCAACAAAAAAACCTCTTCCTTTTTTTTCCCAAACTTTTTTCAATGATGTGCCTTAAAGTTATACAATGATCAACCGTGGAATGTTTAGGTCTAAAAAACCTCTTTCCCTTTATCTCGTTTATCTCTTTCTTCGCCCACTTGTTGATTTTATTTTCTAACATGCTTCCAAATAACTTTGCAACCAAGGGGTTTATCATTATGGTTCTATAATTGGAGGGATTATTGACGTCACCACTCTTGTAAAGAGGTATTTCCATACTAGTTTTCCACTATGAGGGGAGCCTCTATTGTATGATGTTGTTGAAGATTTTTGTAATGTGAGGTGAAAGAATTTTTTAAACCTTACTTTAGATACTTTTCTTGGAGTTCAGCTAAGTCTTTTTTCTTTTTCCAGAGACCTAACTTCTTGATACCCATCTCTACCTCTTGCACCGTGAAGAGTTTTGTGTCCGTGTTGACCAAGGGAGGAGGGTCAACCTTGGTATCCTGCTCATAATGATATCTTGCATAGTCTAACCATTCAAAAGTTGTAATGTTGTTTTCAGTTGCACCATTTTCTGTTGGAGCTCCTTCTAGAATAATTTGGGGGTTATTTTTTCCCAAGGAACATTAGTTCTTCTCTCCTCGAAACCATGAAATCCGCCCTTTTTTTTATTAATATCTACTTGTACTCTTTTATCTTTATGTTATCTTTGCCTCATTCCTTCCACATTCTCCTTTCCTTTTTGCATTCCTCGTCAAACCAAGCATTAACCGGAAAGAAATTTGTTTCAAACTTCTTAATTTTTTTCTCTTTTGCACTCAGCAAGTGCGCTTTGAATTAAATGTGTTACTTCGTGGCTACAAAGGCTACGAAGGCCACTCGATAAGATTTCTCTTTAGAAAAAAACGAATCAAAATGGAAGAGGACGTAAGCATTGAACTTTGGCTTTATGTTTGCAAGTGAGATGGTTGACCCTCACACCTATATTTAACCTTGTTCGACAAGTATATTGTAGACACTCTAGATCCTATTTTTTCACACATGGAGTTTTGTTTGAGTTGGGAAGCTTCTTTCGCATAATTGTTCAGACTCAAACCCTCCTCCCACTTAACGGACACAGCTTTTTCCGCACAAGAAAGCTCCACACAATTTTTTCAACCTTTTCCTTAGCCTACGTAAAAGACTTGCAAGTATCATTGGGTAGAATAATAACATAACAGGGGTCGGTGTTATTATGAGTGTTAGAAAACTAACCCCCCAGACTTACGTAAAGGACACCGCAATCACATCGAGCATGGTCACTCACAAAATTATTTTTTATTTTTTTATTTTAAATGAATTTTCGTGCACTAACAAATACCAATAAAAAATCCCTCCATCAAGGGAATTATGTCCCATGAGAGCTCTCTATGCCAATAGAAAATTAGAAATAATATTTTTTCGAGAAAATTAGAAAATTAATTTTGAATTTACAAAAAATAGAAATATGAACAACATTTTCATGAAACTTCGTTAAAATTACAAAAACTCACCAAAAAATATACAAATTCAATGCACTTTGACTCTCTCTCTCGAGGCAAGGACTAATAATGGGTACTTTTTAAAAATAGATTTAAAACCTATCATGAAATAACCAAACAATTTTCACATTTCCATAGATTTTTTTTATCACTAACAACATTCCATTGTGTTAAGCTACCAACATAGATCCATATTAAATACATATCTAACATGAGCCCAAAGGGATCCAATTTCTTCATGTGCAATTTTTTTTAAGCTACCAACATAAATCCATCTTAAATACGGATCTAACATGAGCCAATAGGGATCCTCGTCCAATTTTTTTTTATGAGCCGACATTATTTAAATGTTTTATATAGTTATTTATTTATTATTATTATTATTATTTTTAAAGAAATTGTTTTGGCCACATGAGAAAAATTTCAACTCCGATGATGGACGAACACGGATACTTGACTGGACACCCTTATACATATTATTGGTTTGTAGAATGGGAAGAGATGTAGTGGTAAACTTTAATAAGCCGGAACATTTAAGTTTTAATTATTTGATATCTACAAAAAAATATTTCATTTTTCTCAATTTTAATATAAATAATTTCTTTTTTTAAAAGCAATAATAAAACTAGATCGATTTCATATCATTCTACGAATAATTATTACCAAATATTGATATAATTTATTTTTTTAATGTAAATAGAAACCAACACGCCTTTGTGATTACTTTTATAAAAAATAATATATTCATATTTTCGCTTTCTTTACATTTGTTGAGAAATATAGGGCGTTAAGTATTAGGTGATTTATCCGAACAACTAGTAAAGGCTTGTGAGTGATTTTTTACTTGTTTAGATTAGGATCTTCTTTTACTTCTTTATTGGTGTTCTTCTTCATCAAAAAAACTACCATTGCATGAACATAAATAGATAAGAGATACAAAATGTAGGCTATCGACCAGGGGCCAACACTTCTCACTTTTTTGAGAGGAAAAACCACACAAATTGTTCTTATAGAGACCTCCTTTATTTGATTATGTCGAACCTTTTCACTTGAAATAACACCGAAACATACCGTGACATGTGACTCGAAATTGTGTCTAACATCTCTCGCTACAATCTGCATTGTGATCACGTGCAACGTGTGACCAAAAATATATCTAACATATATATTGAAAGCCACAATGTGATCTCTACAATATGTGATTGAAAATGTGTCTAACATCTCTCGTTGCAATCCACACTTTGATCTCGCAATTTCCCATCCAAATTTTAGAGGTGATCGAACTTCTTGACTATGGAATAGATTGAGCTACCTATTTATAGTAGTTTGTCCATGTATATTAGCCGACATGACCATATTAAGAGTTGTGTCTCCAATTTAGGTGACTCGATAGGAGTTCTACATTTCATAGTAAATTAAATCCGACTTGAAGAAGGATACCATGTGCTTGTCTTGGAGGGCTACTTGACAATCCTATTGACTTATATACATTTGTAACATGCCCACAAAGGGTTCTTCATACAAGAAATTGAATCTCTTTGAATTTTATGACTAGTCGACAAATCCTAAAGGCTCACAATCGGAGCCATCTAAAAATAAAATTCCTTGCTCATGAAACTCATGAGGAAAGCATTGAAATAATAATTTTATTTTTTCTTCTTTACATAATTTACATAAAAATCACAATTACTTATCATTATGAAGATCGAACCTTAGTTACACTTTTCAACACTCTCTCTTAAATAGGGAGGTATTCATAATGGTACTTGGTCATTCCGAATCCGAAGAATTTCTCATAAGAAGAATTAGATTGGTAATCCATATGTATAGCATCATATCAACCAACATTTTCACATAGCAAAGCCTTGACTAACGACTCTATCTCTCCACGAGATCTAAGCATAATGCTAGTGTGACCAATTATTTATAGACACCATCATCATTGTCTCTCCTAGAACATTCCCTACCCGGGTTCTCGGGGTGTGTTCCACTCGCAATATTCTTATATTGGATTCCCAATCCTCAAAGAATATCATTCCTCTATGACTAATCTTATCTTGGATTCCCTAATGCATCCTCAAAGAGCATCGGATGCCATATTTTTTACCCAATCCTCCATTATGTCTTCCCAAGTGAAGACAAGAATGATGTGTCTATCTCTCCCTCTTAATTAGGGAGGACATATCTATTCCACTAAATGAAGGTACTCATTCCTATCAAAGGAATGTACCTAAGCTCCCTCTTGGCTTAGGAATTTTGCTTCAAGTTTCTACCAAGTAAGAAACTTGCTTCCAAGCCCCCCTCTTAATTAAGGACCTTCAACAACTCCTCAAGTGGATATGAGGGGAAAATCACCGCTTGAAGAACTCCTTCCTTTGATTTCATGAATTTCTTCTCGTCAAGGAGTCTTCTTTTTTTTCTTCAAATGGCACTAACCATCCATCATGTTCATCCATGATTCGGTTATGTCGAATTCCTTTTATTGGAAAGTGATGCATTAGTCTGTATCTGGCCTTCCTTCATGCCATGTTTCCTTCTCCATGTCACTACTTCTGGAAGGATTTTTCATCCTGCTACATGGTCCCCTTGGAAGACATCCACAGTTCTTCCCTTGGAAAACTTGCATAAGCCCATCCAAATGTTTGTTCAAAAATAGGAAATGAACTCTTAAATTAAAATTACCAAGTTTATGATGGTATTTCATCATGACATCTTCATGTTGCCATCAATATCCTACATACATGTTGATACATGTCGTATATATGTATATTGTCAAGGATCTCCATCTTTTTTAGACTTCCATCAAAGTCTTCATATCTTTCTGAAAGATATCATAGTCAAATATTTCAGTTCTTGGATGTTGATTTCCTTTTTCCATGGTTGCATAGTCCACGATCTCCTCCTACCTTTATTCATACACATCATTCCTATGAAATTCCAATCAAATTTCCTCCCGAGTTACTTTCAACCCCCTTATATTCCATATGAGGACATATTATGTTTATTTCAACTAGTGTGACCCATGCCTTCCTGCATCCTTTCACGGGACAAGGTCCTTTTATTTTTTATTATGCTCTCAAGATGAGAGCATTCATCTATGTTATGTGCAACATATGACATGACTTTATAATATTGAATACAAGCATACATAACTAATTTTTCCTTTAGGTCATCTAGGCTTTCGTCAATAACTTCCTTGATGAAAAAAGAGATTCAATCCCTTGATCTGCTTCATCTCTTATGTCATCATACCATCATTCCATGAATTCCACAAATTGGAATTCCCGATGAAACACTTTTCATCCTCTCTAGATTGGTGAACCTTCCAATGAAGATTCCATCGGGAGAATCTTGCGGATCTTGAATATCCCCATCTATGCGGATGTTTCCTTTTGAATGATGTATTATGAGACTTGTCGTATATTAATTCTTTCTTTTTTCCATAAGTGTCATTTATGCTTTCAATGAGCTATATTCTTTATAGTTCACTACCATAGATATTTTTTCCGGACATTCTTCAGGTTTCCTATGGTGATGTCACGAGCTCTTAATTCTAATTCTTCTATGATTCCACAATTCATCCCCTCATTTATTGTAGTAATACCTTATAACAAAAGACTTAGTAACTATGATAAGAAATTCGGTGAGGAAGACTATCTCGATCATAGTAGAGATCTCTCACTTTCTCTTTCTTAGACTTCCTCTTTTCAAATTCCTCCACTTCATTAGTGATATTTTCTTCTCTTCCTATTTTATTTTCCTTCTTAACATTAGGATAATCTCTTTTGTAGTTCCCATATTCCTAACACCATGACATTAAATATTAGACATGCCCTTTTTTCTTTTTCTAAGAAACAAACTTTCCAAATCTTCCCTTTCTTCTTGTCATTGAAGCATAAGATTGTTTTTATTTTGAATTTTCGAGTTTAGATACATATGGGATGAGGGTATCCTTGATGGATTCTATGAGAATCCTTAGAACCATAAACATGTTCCATGACCTCATTCTCAATAAGATTCAGATTTTTCCTTTCCTTCCATGCAAGAAACTTTGAATCCCCAACCAATTTGTTGCTTTCCTTGCAAAAATACATTTTGATAGATTCAGATGAACTCATAAATATACTTATATGTGTAGATTCTTATTTCTCCACTTGCTTCCTCCTTGAATTTGATGATGATATAAAGAGTATAAAAAACTACTCCTTGATGAAGATAGTTTTCTTCAAGGGTGATTCTTGACTCCACAAGGAGATAGATTACCTTAGACCTTTGATGACAAATGTTCTTGATGATAATGATCAATGATGGTTTGATGATTTTTTTCAATGATGGTGACCTTTATTCAAGTAAGAGGTATATTGCCTTAGAACTTTTTGAAGATAATGATCACACCCTTGATCTTGCTTTTCTAGGAAGGAACTTCATGTATAAGTCCTTCAACTTGAGTAGGGTATTTGTGGTCTCTTGGGATAGCTTGAGGGTTCCACCAATTTATTTGTAGACTTATTCTTTGATCTATGGTTACTATTCTTCCTTTGAATACCCCGTCTTCACGATGAACTTTGCTTTGATCTCTTCCTTGAAACTTGATCCTTGAGTGTTCCTTGAATAGATGTCCTTCCTTGACTTAGTCAACTTAGCTCTGATACCATGTTGAGAAATATAGGGCATCGAGTATTAGGTGATAAGGAAATAATATAATAATAATTATCCTAATATGAAATTAATATATTAATATAATTAGATGAATTGTGAAGAAAAGTACACAACAAAGTTGATCATTTATTTATTCCAATGAAGAGAAACAAAATTGATATTTTGATAAACTACAAAATTGATAAATCACTCTGGATCATTTAAACAATGACAAGACAAAATGGATTAGTAACTCTCACCTACACTAACAATAGATAGTCTATAAGTTATGAATTGAATAGTCGGTTGGAGCAAATAAACATAAAATGAACAAGGTGGAGCAAATGGAACAACATGAACATGATAAGTCATTGTCATAGTGGAGTCATGGTGTCGACTTGAAGGAGACTAATTTATGAGAGAAAAGGCACATTGTGGTATATGGAAATGTGGTACATCCGAGTCATATAACTAATCATCGAATATCACTAGAAAAGCGACTAACACAATTATGCTTTTTTACATTTTATGATTCTTGCTACTGTAATCATCTTATCATGGGTTATATATATATATATATATATATATATATATATATATATATATATATATATCTATCTATCTTAGTGGTAAACTTTAATCGGCAGAACATTTAAGTTTTAATTATTTGATATCTAAAAAAAAAGTATTTCATTTTTTTTGAATTTTAATATAAATAATTTTTTTTTAAAGAAATAATAAAAATTAGATGGATTTCATATCATTCTACGAATAAAAACCAACACGCCTTTGTGATTAATTTTATAAAAAATAATATATTCATATTTTCTCTTTATTTACATTTGTTGAGAAATCTAGGGCATCAAGTATTAGGTGATTTCTCTTCAATTAGAAACTTCTTATGAGTGCTTTTTACTTCTTTAGATTAGGATCTTCTTTTACTTCCTTATTGGTTTTCTTCTTCATCAAAAAAATACTAATGCATGAACATAAATAGATAAGAGATACAGAATGTAGGCTATCAACCGGGGGCCAAAACCTCTCACTCTTTGAGAGGAAAACTCAGTACAAATTATTCTTATAGATATTCCAGTTGATGAATACCAAGACCAAGAGACCTATTTTCCACTCCAAGACCAAGACACAATTTCTCTTGAATATCGATATTCTTCCTTTAGATATTCTTCCATCAATTCATCCATGTTTGTTCTTCCTCTCACTCTGTAAGAATACTAGGATCCATGTCACTATGTTTTGCACTGAGATCCTCTCACTGTAGTATCCCTGAGACCTCATCACTATCATGACACCAAGTTGCACTCTGACCCTCTCTCTGTGATAGCTATGAGATCATCTCCTATTCGAGATTCTTCTTGTGGTGATATGAAATTAGAGGTAGGACATAAATAGTGTCTTTACTTAACTGTATGACACCAAAATAGATAAACCTCCTTTCTTTGATTATGTCTAACCTTTTCATCTGAAATATCACTAAACCATATCGTGACATGTGACCGAACTGTGTATAGCATCTTTGTTGCAATCTGCACTATTATTTGTGCAACATATGGCCGAAATTGTATCTAACATCTTTGCTGCAATCCACACTATGATCTCTGTAATATGTGACCGAAACTATGTATAACATATCTGTTACAATCCACACTTTGATCTCTACAATCTCCCATCTGAATTCCAAAAGTGATTAAACTTCTTGAATATGGAATAGGCTGAGCTACCTATTTATAGTATTTTTTCCATTTATATTAGACGACATGACCATATGGATAGTTGTGTCTCTAATTTAGGTGAGCCCACATGAGTTCTACATTTCATCTTGAAGACTACTTGAAGAAGGATAACTTGTGCTTGTCTTGGAGGGCTACTTGACAATCCTATTGAATTACATACATTTGTAACATGCCCAAGAAGCGTTCTTCAACACATGACATTGACTCTCCTTGAATTTTATGACTAGATTAAAAATCCTAAAGGCTCACAATGGGAGCCATCTAAAAATAAAATTCCTTTCTCATGAAACCCATGAGGCAAGCATTACGATAATAATTTTATTTTTCTTCTTTACATTATTTACATAAAAATCACAATTACATGTCATTATGAAGATAGAACCTTAGTTACACTTTTCAACTCTCCCTCTTAACTAGGGATGTGTTCATAATGGTACTTAGTCATTTTGAATCTAATAATTTCTCATAAGAAGAATCAGATTGGTAACCCATATGTATAACATCGTATCAACCAACATTGTCACAAAGCAAGGCCTTGACTAACAAATCTATCTCTCCACAAGATCGCGAGAACAATGCCGGCAAGACCAATGACTTATAGACACCCTCATCATTGTCTCTCCTAGAACATACCCCACCCGGATTCCCGAGGGTGTGTTCCACTAGGACTATTCTCATATTGGATTCCCACTCCTCAAATAATATTGGTCCTCTACGACTACTCTTATCTTGGATTCCCTAAATCATCCTCGAAGAGCATCGGATGCCATATTTTTACCCAATCCTACATTATGTCTTCCCAAGAGAAGACAAGAATGATGTGTCTATATCTCCCTCTTAATTAGGGAGGACATATCTATTCCACTAAAGGAATGTGCTCATTCCTATGAAAGTAATGTACCTAACCTCCCTCTTGGCTTAGTAATTTTTTCTTCCAAGTTTCTACCAATTAAGAAACTTTTTTCCAAGCTCCCTCTTAATTACGGACCTTCAACATCTCCTCAAGTGGATATTATGGGACAATCAACTACTTGAAGAACTTCTTCCTTCGATGTCATGAATTTCTTCTTCGTCATGGATTCTTCATATATTTCTTCATAGGGCACATACCATCCATCACTTTCATCCATGAGTCGGGCTTATGTCATCATTCCTTTCATCGGAAAGTGATCCATAAGTCCATATTTGGCCTTCCTTCATGCCATGTTGCCTTATTCATGTCATGCTTATGGAAGGATCTTTCATCCTGCAACATCGTCTCCTTGGAAGACACCCACAATTTTTCCTTTGGCGAGCCCCTTCATAATCCCATCCAGATATTTGTTCAAAAATAAGAAATGAAAAAATTTAATTAAAAATTACGAAGTTTGTGTTGGTATTTCATCATGACATCTTCTTGTTGGCATCAATATCCTACATACATGTTGATACATCTCCCAAAGATGTATATATATATATATATTTATTTTCAAATGTCTCCATATTCTTCTAACTTTCATCACGGTCTTCATATCTTTCTTGAAGATATCGTAGACAAATCTTTCGAATTCTTGGATGTTGATTTCCTCTTTCCATGGTTGCATAGTCCACGATCTCTTCCTTCCTTTATTCACACATTTCATTCAGAATAACTTCCAATCAAAGTTCCTCTAGTTACTATCAACCGCCTCATATTCCATATGGGGACATATAATGTTTATTTCAACTAGTGTGACCCATGCATTCTGCATCATTTCATAGGACAAGATCCTTTTCTTTTTTTATTATGTTCTCAAGATAGAGCACCGATCAATGATACCTGCAACCATATGATATGACTCTATAATATTGAATACAAGAATACATAAATAATTTTTCCTTCGGTTCATCTAGGCTTCCTTCAAAAAATTCCTTGATTGAAAAGAGATTCAATCCCCTAATCTACTTCATCTCTTATGTCATCATGCAATCATTCCATGAATTCCACAAATTGGAATTCTGATGAAACACTTTGCTTCCTCTCTCGATCGTGAACCTTCCGATGAACATTCCATCAAAGAATCTTGTAGATCTTGAATATCCCCATCTAGCGAGATGTTTCCTTTTGAATGATGTATGATGAGACTTGTCTTGGATGACTTATTACTTTTTCCATAAGTGTCATTTATGCTTTCAATGAGCTATATCCTTCATAGTTGACTACCATATATTTTGTTCCGGACATTCTTCATGTTTCCTATGGTGATGTCATGAACTCTTACTTCTAATGCTTATATGATGCCACGATGCATCCCATCATTTATTATAGTCATAGATTATAACGAAGACTTAGTAACTATGAAAAGAACTTCGGTGAGGAAGACTATCTCGGTCATAGTAGAGATCTCTCACTTCCTCTTTCTTGGACTTCTTTTCAGACTTCCTCCACTTCTTCGAGTGATATGTTCTTCTTCTTTTCCTCTTTTATTTTCCTTCTTGACCTTAGGATAATCTCATTTGTAGTGCCCATATTCCTTTCACCCATAGCATTGAATATTAGACATGCCCCTTTTATTTTTTCCAAGAACCGGACTTTATAAATCTTCCCTTTTTTTCTTGTCATTGAAGCATAAAATTGATTTCTTTTGAAGATTCGAGTTTAGATACATATAGGATGAGGGGATCCTTGTTGGATTCTATGATAATCCTTAGATCCCTCAACATGTTCAATGACCTAATTCTCAATTAGATTTAGATATGTCCTTTCATTCCATTCAAGAAAGTTTGAATCCCCAACCAATTTTTTTCTTTCCTTGCAAAAAGAAATTTTGAGAGATTCAAGTGAAGTCATAAATATACTTACTTGTGTAGATGTTTCTTTCTCCACTTGCTTCCTCATTGAATTTGATGATGATATAGAGAGTAGAAAAAACTACTCCTTGATGAAGATAGTTCTATTCAAGAGTTATTCTTGAATCCACAAGGAGATAGATCACCTTACACCTTTGATGATAAATGTTCTTGATAATGATGATAAATGATGACTTGATGATGTCTTCAATGATGGTGACCGTGCTTCAACAAGAGGGATATCTCCTTGTGAAACTTGATGGATAAGTCCTTCAACTTGAGTAGGGTTTTTTGTGGTCTCCTGGGATGGCTTGAGGGTTCCACCAACTTCTTTGTAGACTTCTTATTTGATCTAGGGTTATGATGCTTCCTTTGAAGACCTTGTCTTCATGATGATCTTTGATTTGATTCCTTCCTTGAAACTTGATCCTTGAGTGTTCCTTGATTAGATTTCCTTCCTTGACTTAGTCCCACCTACCCACCAAAACCTTCTCTTTCGGGACCCACTAGAACATTCTCTTTCGACCTCATGACATTTTCCCATAAACATCAACCCCTAGGATAAATTTCTTCATGTGCATTAATGGATAAATTTCTAAATTAGTTATTTTTTATATTACTCAAAGTGATCTCACAAGATACTTTTAGCTAACCAATTAAAAAAATATTTTTATCCATGAAATTTGTTGTCCATTTTCTCAATCTAACTTCTATTGATTAAGACTTGATTTTGGCTCAAGGATAGAAAAATGCTCTACGGATTGTGCATGAAAATGATCTATGTACAACACTAGCATGGGGAAAATATTTATGATGTGTATACTTTGTTATTTTTTTTAGAATCTATCTAAACTAACCTAACGGATCTCATTCATTATTTCATAATATTTCAAAATTTCGATAGAAATTAGTAAAATTCTATGTACAAAATATTTTAGAAGTAAGCAATAGAATTATTTGAATTGAAAATAAGTATCTATCCCACCTAACATTAGATATTCAAGAAATCAATTTTATGCTTGAATTTAAGTGATTTAATTCAAAGCCGAGCGGTGTTACTATTTGAAGTCAATTTTTGTAAAAAGGGGGTGAAAATCACGGGTTTTTCCAATTGTAATTCCTCCATACCACTTCGCATTTCAAATGTCCCGGGACCCGCATATGTATTTTGATCATCATGCAATTACATGTGATAAAATAACATAAAAAGGAGGTAAATGAGGTAAAGCAAATATTTAAGAAGATATATAAAATTCAAATTTTGATTGTATTTCATTTTTTCCAATATTTGGCTTGATTATTGCGGATCGGATTGTCTAACTCTTCTTATCGACATTCCTTTGCACCTCTTGGTGCAATTTCTAGTCATTAATTATTGGAGGGGATTGCTATATATCTCATTGTATATTTTCTTAGCTTGTGTAATCATCTTATCAGGGATTCAAAACTATATTACACAAGGAAAATATAAAATTAATCCTACATTATGTCATCCCAAGTGAAGACAAGAATGATGTGTCTATCTCTCCTCTTAATTAGGGAGGACATATCTATTCCACTAAAGGAATGTACTCATTCCTATGAATGTAATGCACCTAACCTCCCTCTTGGCCAAGTAATTTTGCTTCCAAGTTTCTACCAATTAAGAAACTTGTTTCCAAGATCCCTCTTAATTACGGACCTTCAACAACTCCTCAAGTGGATATTATGGGACAATCAACCACTTCAAGAACTCCATCCTTCGATGTCATAAACTTATTCTTCATCATGGATTCTTCATCTTTTTTCTTCATAGGGCACTTACCATCCATCACTTTCATCTACGAGTCGATTTATATAATTATTCCTTTCATCGGAAAAGTGATCCATCAGTCCATATCCCGGCCTTCCTTCATGCCATGTTCCCTTATTCATGTCATGCTTCGGAGGGATCTTTCATCTTGCAACATCATCCCCTTGGAAGACACCCACGCTTATTCCCTTAGCGAGTTCTTCATAATCCCATCCACATATTTGTTCAAAAATAAGAAATGAACACTTCAATTAAAATTATGAAGTTTGTGTTGGTATTTCATCATGACATCTTCTTTTTGGCATCAATATCCTACATACATGTTGATACATCCCAAATATTGTCTCCATATTCTTCGACTTTCATCACGGTATTCATATCTTTCCCAAAGATATTGTAGTCAAATCTTTCAGTTCTTGGATGTTGATTTCCTTTTTTGCATGGTTGCATAGTCCACAATCTCTTCCTTCCTTTATTCACACATTTCATTCCCAAGAACTTCCAGTCAAAGTTCCTCAAGTTACTATCAACCACCTCATATTCCATATGAGGACATATTATGTTTATTTCAACTAGTGTGACCCATGCCTTCCTCGCATCCTTTCATAGGACGAGATCCTATTCTTTTTTTATTATGATCTCAAGATAGAGCACCGATCTATGTTACCCGCAACCATATGACATGACTCTATAATATTGAATACAAGAATACATAACTAATTTTCGTTTAGTTCATCCAAGATTCCTTCAATAGCTTCCTTGATTGAAAAGAGATTCAATCCCTTAATCTGCTTCATCTCTTATGTCATCATACCATCATTCCATGAATTCCACAAATTGGAATTCTGATGAAACAATTTGCTTCCTCTCTCGATCGTGAACCTTCCGATGAAGATTCCATCAAAGAATCTTGTAGATCTTGAATATCCCCATCCAGAAAATGTTTCCTTTTGAATGATCTATGATGAGACTTGTCTTGGATGACCTATTCCTTTTTCCATAAGTGTCATTTATGCTTTCAATGAGCTATATCTTCATAGTTGACTACCATATATTTTGTTCCGGACATTCTTCATGTTTCCTATGGTGATGTCATGAGCTCTTACTTCTAATGCTTCTATGATGCCACGATGCATCCCATCATTTATTATAGTCATATATTATAACAAAAGACTTAGTAACTATGAAAAGAACTTCGGTGAGGAAGGTTATCTTAGTCATAGTAGAGATCTCTCACTTCCTCTTTCTTAGACTTATTTTCAGCTTCCTCCACTTCTTCGATGATATGTTCTTCTTCTTTTCCTCTTTTATTTTCCTTCTTGACTTTAGGATAAATCTCTTTTGTAGTGCCCATATTCCTTTCACCCATAGCATTGAATATTAGACATGCCTATTTTATTTTTCCAAGAACCACTCTTTCTAAATCTTCCCTTTTTTCTTGTCATTGAAGCATAAACTTGATTTCTTTTGAAGATTCGAGTTTAGATACATATATGATGAGGGGATCCTTGATGGATTCTATGAGAATCCTTGGATCCCTCAACATGTTCCATGACCTAATTCTCAATTAGATTCACAGTATGTCCCTTTTATTCCATACGTTGTTTGAACTCTGCAAAACCACCTGTTGCTTTCCTTGCAAAAAAGACATTTTGAGAGATTCGATGGATGAGATAAATATACTTACTTGTGTAGATGTTTCTTTCTCCGAATTTGATGATGATATAGATAGTAGCAAAAGCTCCTTCTTAGATAGATTTCTTCAAGAGTGGTATAAAGAGATAGATCACCTTAGACCTTTGATGATAAATGTTCTTGATGATAATGATCAATGATGGCTTGATGATGCTTTCGATGATGGTGACCTTACTTTAACGAGAGGGAGATTGCCTTAGAACTTTTGAAGATAATGATCACACCATTGATCTTTGCTCTTCTAGGAAGGAACTTGATGTATGAGTAGGGTTTTTGTGGTCTCTTGAGATGGCTTGAGGGTTTCACCAACTTCTTTGTAGACTTCTTCTTTGATCTAGGGTTATGATGCTTCCTTTGAAGACCTTGTCTTCACGATGATCTTTGATTTGATGTCCTTCCTTGACTTAGTCACCTTAGCTTAGATACCATGTTGAGAAATATAGGGCATCAAGTACTAGGTGATAAGGAAACAATACATTAACAATTAACTTAATAATAAATTAATATATTAATATAATTATATGAAAGTGAAGAAAATTACACAACAAAGTTGATCATTTATTTATTCCAATGAAGAGCAACAAAATTTATATACTAATAAACTACAAAATTGATAAATGAATCTGGATCATTTAAACAATTACAAGACAAAATGGATTAGTAACTCTCACCTGCATTAATAATAGATAGTCTATAAGTTATGAACTAAATAGTTACAAGGTGGAGCAAATGGAACAACATGAACATGATAAGTCATTGTCAAAGTGGATTCATGGTGTCAGCTTGAGAGTGACTAATTGCTAAGAGAGATGACACAATGTGGTATATGGAAATGTGCTACATCTGTGTCTTATAACTAGTCATTGAATATTACTAGAAAAGTGACTAACACACTTATGCTTTTTACTTGTACATATAATCATATTTTATATATATATATAAAGCTTTTATATATATATATATAAAAAGCCTTGTAGTATCAATATGTATTATATATATATATATAAATAAAGCTTTGTAGTATCAATATGTATGTGTGGCAATGCTCTTATTGGGCGATGTTAGAAAATCCAAATCTGCAAAATATTGATGCGCAAGGCTTTAAGCAAGTGTCAATAAAGATAAAGAATTAAGTTCCAAGAGGGTCTCAACCAACCATTAACGCTCAACCTCCCTCCGATATATAATTACATTACAGAACTAATATTTAGAATAAAGAAGTGAATTACATTGCATCATTACGAAGAGAAAAACAAAGTCAATAGCAAATAATAAAAGTATATGATAAATGACTGCATTTCAATTTCTAATAATGAATATGATAAATCACTGATAGTTCATTTATTTAATTAATTAATTAATTAATTAACAACTAGCAAAATTGATAGATAATTTATTGATTCGGATGAAATGCTACAAAATTGATAAATGACTCTGGATGGAGTCAATTAAATAGCGACAACACAAAATGGATCAGTTATGAGCTGAACAGTCACGAACATGACAGATAGTTGTAGATATATATCAATATGTAATATCAATATGTATAATATATATATATATATATATATATATATAAAGCTTTGTAGTATCAATATGTATGTGTGGCAATGCTCTTATTGGGCGATATTAGAAAATCCAAATCTCCAAAATATTGATGCGCAAGGCTTTAAGCAAGTGTCAATAAAGATAAAGAATTATATTCCAAGAGGGTCTCAACCAACCATCAACGCTCAACCTCCCTCCATATATAATTACATTACAGAAATATTATTTAGAATAAAGAAGTGAGTTACATTGCATCATTACGAAGAGAAAAACAAAGTCAATAGCAAATAATAAAAGTATATGATAAATGACTCGATTTCGATTTCTAATAATGAATATGATAAATCACTGATAGTTCATTTAATTAATTAATTAATTAATGAACAACTAGCAAAATTGATAGATAATTTATTGATTCGAATGAAATGCTACAAAATTGATAAATGACTCTGGATGGAGTCAATTAAATAGCGACAACACAAAATGGATCAGTACCTCGCACTTAGAGCTAGTAGACAGTCTATCAGTTATTTAGTCAGCAAATGAAGTCAACAGTGAGCTAGAGCACATGGATGGAACAGTAGGAACATGACAGATAGTTGTAGATATGATCAGTTGTGAGCTGAACAGTCAGCTGGAGCAAAACCAAGAAGAGATTTCTGGACATCATACTGAAACAAGAAATTTTGCTGCAGAAGATTCCCAACTATATTTGGCGACCCTTCCGAAACGGGTTTGAACCCTACGCATCCCACCCCTTCCTCCACCTCCAACACATAATTGCCCGAAGGCGGACTAAACATTTTCCCGCCGCCGAAAACGATTGAAAAAGTCGGCAATTTCAGGTCCTTCACTCCTGATGTATTGAAGCACAGATCAAACTGAGCGGGATCGTGTGTTGTAGCCCTTGGATATGCAATGGCCTCACCAAGGGCCTTCATTATTACATCATACGCCTCCTTTTTGAAATATGTCAGAGAAGTCCCAGAGTCTACAATGGTCCCTCCATTACCGGAATTCTTATCCATCTTCCAAGCATTGCTGGATATGGGGAGACTCTTTCCATTCATCACCATTCCTTCAACTCCAACATAATAACTGGGTGTGCCTCCTTTCACAATAGGGATATACTGAACGGGCTTCTTCAAAAACTTAGAGGATTGTTGCAGGATATCTCCGAAGAAGAGAGAATTTTTCACTGTGAAGGGATTCAGATAGTCTCTTAAGCAGAAAGAAAACTTGCCTCCATATAAAGGGAGAGTTTGTTGAGCAAATGAAGTGAAGTCTTGACCTAATCCCAAAACGCCGCCAGAGCTCACAGGTGAATCAGCAGGTTGGTTCTCCATTCCGCATCCCATCAAAACCCTTGTGCTCCCCACCACCTTAGCTTTGTCTTCGGTAGACTTCAAGGTTATGTTTTCCCGGATATAAGGGCCGCTGGTGGTGGTGCCATCCATGTAACCCTGGCTGTATTTGCAGGCCTTCATGGAACCATAGCATGCTATCTTGGGGGTTCCTACAGAAACTGCAGTGCAGTCTTTGGAATTACAGGAAACATATGATAAAGAGGAGGATTTGGTGGGTTGAAACGTGGGAAGGGGCTTTGCGGTTGCGGATCGGATATTGGGATTGCAATTCACCCACACAAGATTGCTGCCTGTGTCTGGAACCATGAGAACCTTCTGAGGAGGGGTTCCCACGCTGAGCTCCACGAAATATAAAGCCGATCCCATGTCTACAGCACCAGAGCCTATCGCCATTTCAAAGCCTGAACTTCCGAGCCTCCTGTGATGATAAGTCGAAGTATTATTGATGCAGGATTGCGAGGACCTTGCAGTAATTCGCATGGAGTCCACACGTAAAAGTGCTTGTAACATCTCATGCCTGTTTCTCAACTGCTTCTTGTGGATCATCTTCATCTCCATTTTCAGACACCTTGTATCTTGATCTCCACTTGCATGCTGCAGCAACAAGACACACTGCACAATGTATAGCAACATAAACAAGCCTGCATGTTTCCCCATATTTCTCATATACAGAATCAGTAGTGTCACCCAGAGCATCACCAGGTCATTCCATGCGAAAATGGGAGGCAATTCTTTAAAATTTATATCACTTTACATTGACATTAAAATAATAAATTACAACTACTTTCAATAAATGAAAACAGTCCGGAGGGCGCGAAAACAAACTAAAAACGGTCGGCCTGGTGTCAACGACTCCCCCAATGGTCTTCTTAATAATAGTTTTTTAAGAGTTCAGTTTGATACTAAATTGAGTAAGTTATAAGTGGACACTTTTGGTTATTTTACTTTTTTACTACCCATATCGAGTAAAAATTATCCATCCATTTAGTTCGGTGCCTAACTTTTCATAGAAAAATGGCTGATTGGTTGAGTAATTATTAAGTTACTCCGTACACTTATATAAACTAAGTACTATCATTCTTTATGCTTCCGTGAACTAAGCATTATTATTTAGTACACTTCCATAAACTAATATCCCTTGTTTCACAAAAATGGGGCCATATCTTATTAGTTTATTATTTCTTATACTTCCATAAGCACTAATATCCCTTGTTTCACAAAAATGGGGCCATATCTTATTAGTTTATTATTTCTTATACTTCCATAAGCTAAGCAATGGGTTGGGTTGGGTTGACCATTTCTCATTAGTTTATTATTTCTTAAATTTCGATAACCTAAGCAATGGGTTGACCATATCCCTTAGTTTCACAAAAATGGGGCTAGTGCATCAATTTGACCTCCAGCTTCATTATAACCTTAAAACAAATTTTCTGGGCTATATAAATGGACACATTAAGATAATTAGTTAGTTAGTTACTCAACTTTTCACATAAAAATGATTGATTTGTTCATTTACTAATAACTAATTTGTTCACTTTCCATATATAATTAAATGGGTCATAAATATTTATAAAAAAATATAGCGTAACTAAAAAATATTTAAAATAAACTAAATTATAAGTTTATTCTAAATTATTTTTTTAATTATAAAAAGAAATGAATGTATCAATTAATATGGAGAGATCATACAAATTCTTAACATATAAATATGATTTGTTACAATATTATGGGCCAATATCATGTCTTACTAATACTCCATGCCCAAAACACTATTATTTATATTCATATGATACATATTCACATCATATTAATCAATATAATTAAAACACAAAAAGAACATAACTACTTTGGAGATAAATCTTTGTGTATACCACTAAGAATATCCGAGAATATTATGAGGAGGTTAAACCCCTACCATCCACCTAATAATTATTGATAATTAATTAAATTAAAATTCCAAAAGCCCTATTCCAAATAAACATGTCTATCTGCTTAATTAAGAAAGAAGTCTATTTGCTTAATTAAGAAATAAGTTATAAATGGACATATTCATATTTTCTTATTATTTGGGTTATTTTATCTTTTTCCTAACCACAGCCAATGAAATTGTTATCATGGTTGATGAGAAATTCAATTATTTATTTAGTTAGTTAATTAAGTAAATTTTTATTAAAAAAATGGCTAATTTGTCCACTCATTAAGTTTTGCTCCATACACATCCATAAACTAAATACTATTATTCCTTACACCTTCATAAACTAAGAAATGAGCTCACTGTATCCCACATCTCAAAAAAAATGGGGCCTTATGCATTAATTTTACATCTGACTTCATTATAACCTTAGGATAAATGAACTTTATTGACAAATTTCATTGGACCTAAGACTTTTGTGATCCATAATGTAGAATAATGTCTTTCGGATTAATCACATAATAAGGATTTGGTCGATGTTTCAAACAAACTAATGTGGTTCATCCTCAGGACAAGGCGAAGAAGGAGATTGATCTCATTGAATAAATAGAAGGATGCATCATTGCCCGGTGATAGCTGTTAAAACTAGTCGTTAAAAACTAGTCGTTAATTAGTTAATTAGTTAGAGAATTTAAAATTTTTAGTTATTAAAAATATTATTTAGAAGGGTCAACAATTATTAAAATAATTTAGTAAAATGAATAAATTATAGAATTAACCTTAATAAAGGGAATAATATTAAAATAAGGGGAAGGGATAGATTAAATTATAAAAATATAATATTAAGGAAATAATATTAAAATAAGGGCGAGGGGGTAAATGAAAAATATAAAAATATAAAAAGGGGGGCGGGATTTTAAAAATGAGCGGAAAGGGGGGAAATTTTTCAATAAATTGAATGGTCATAAATATTCATAAAAAAAATATACAATACGATTTATTTTAAATTATTTTTTTAATTATAAAAATAAATGAATATATCAATTAATATGGAGGGGGAATA
Source organism: Pinus albicaulis (assembly GCA_034641835.2). Taxonomy (NCBI): domain Eukaryota; kingdom Viridiplantae; phylum Streptophyta; class Pinopsida; order Pinales; family Pinaceae; genus Pinus; species Pinus albicaulis. The sequence continues at coordinate 34,595 of JAXQQM020071748.1, read as the reverse complement.
CAAATTTTAATATATAAATATGATCTGTTACAATATCATGAATTGATAGCATGTCTTATTACTAATAATATGTCCTCAAACATTTGCTTAGCAAGGTTTAGAGATTGAGGAGAAGACTTTTAGGAAAATAACTATCATTTATAATATTAAATTTTTGATATTTTTATTTATTTACTAGAGTGTTTATTTACTTCATAAACCTCTTTATATTTAAATAAAACTTTAAAATAATATACCATGGGCCAAATACGAGTGGGCCAAATATGAGGGTATCGTAAATAAATAAAGTAAATGTAAATAAACATTTGAAATGTATAATGGAATATTTTTATTTATTTACTTGGGAGTATAATAAATAAAAATAAAACCTCTTTTTATATTTACTCCAAATTAAAAAAGTTTATTTAGGTGGTACATATTTAATACCAAGGGCTAAATACCATGGGCCAAATACCATATTTATAAAAGAGGCATGGTAAATAAATAAAATATAAATAAACCATAAGTATGGTAAATAAATAAAACGACTTTTTATATTTACTCCATAGTCCTAGTCATATTTAGGAACACTCAAAAAGTGGTTTTATTTTGTTGAATCCTGAGCTAAATACCATGGGCCAGATTATTTTTAATACCATGCCAAAAAAACATTATTAACCCTAATATTAATATTAATATTATTATTAATTTTAATATTCACATTAATATATTATAATATTAATATTATTAAGTTTGGATCAAGTTGGTTGGTATTTGAGTACACTAGCAGCTGGTTGGTATTTATACACTAAAGCATTGTTAATTTGAGGCAATAAAGTAGTAACATGTAAACATAAATGTAAAAATAATGTTTAATATTTAACATTTAAAATTTAATCGAATTAATCTAATGTCGTCGGCCCTAATGAAAAGTCACTTCTCTCCCTACATATATACATTTAATACAAATAAAGTCTCGAATTTTGTTTGTGAGGAAGCATCTTTGTGATTTTGGGAACAATGAAATAATATTTGTGAGAAAGGATTTCGCGAGTTCGAAAGTGGTAGTAATAATATTTGTGGGAAAGGATTTTAGTGTCAACTAGCTACAATTGATTTTCAATTGATTTTTAGGTTTGATTTCTATTGCTCCTGCATTTTATTTTATTTTTTCTACCTTTTTGTTTATGTAATGTAAACTTTTTTTCTCTAACTTCTTCATCTCTTTTTATACTTACCTCTAGAGATGGTAAATTATTTACGGGGTATGGTAAGTAAATAATGAAAGGGAAGATGATCCTATTTGATTTCTTGCACTATATGCATTGATTTTAGTGTAGATTTTGAGAGAGAGAGAGAGAGAGAGAGAGAGAGAGAAAAATATAGAGGAAGGTAGGAGGAAGAGAGAGAGGGACATGAGAGAGAGGAAGAGAGTGATGGGGGAATAAATAAAATTGAGGAAAGAAAAAGAGAGAGAGAGAGAGAGAGAGAGAGAGAGAGAGAGAGAGAGAGAGAGGCAGGATGAGAGAGAGGAGGAGAGAGGGAGGGAGATAGAAGGAGATATGGAAGGATAGAGAGATGGAGTTGGAGGGGGAGAGAGGGAGGGAAGAAGGAATAAATAGAGAGTGAGAAGTGGAGAGAGAGATGAAGTGACAAGGGAGATATGGAGAGAGTGTGTCTATGTTTTGGGGTGAGATAAAGAGATAAAGAAGGAGATATGGAGAGAAGGAGAGAGGGAGGGATATAGTAACATAGTTGGAGGGTGAAGAGAGACAGATATATGTGTGGGAAATAAATGGAGAGAGAGAGAAAGGAAGAGGGAGGATGTGAGAGACTGGAGAGATGGAAGGAAAGAGAGATGTAGTTTGAGGGGGGAGATAGGGAAGAAGATTTATTGCACTAGATGAATTGATTTCATTGTAAATGTTGATTTATAATCCATTTTGATTGTTTGCACTAGATGCATTGATTTTAGTGTAGATGTTGATTTCTAATTATATTTAATTGCTTGCACTAGATGCATCAATTGCAATGCAGATGCTTTATAATCCTATATGATTGCTTGCACTAAATGCATTGATTTCAATGCATTAGGTGATTTCATATGCTATTTGATTGCTTGCACTAGATGCATTAATTTTAGTGTATATGTTGATTTCTAATTATATATGTCTGCTTGCACTAGATGCATTGATTTCAATTTAGATGATTTCTAATCCTATTTTATTGCTTTCACTAAATGCGTTGATTTCAGTGTAGATGGTGATTTATATTCCTATTTGATTTCTTGCAACAAATGTATTGATATCAGTGTAGATTTTGGTTTCTAATCTTATTCTCTTACTTGCACTAGATGCATTGATTTCAGTGTAGATGTTGATTTCTAATCCTATTTTATTACATGCATTAGAAGCATTGATTTCAGTGTAAATGTTGTTTTCTAATATTATTTGATTGTTTGCATTAGGTGCATTGATTTCAGTGTAGATGTTGATTTCAGATTTGATGTAATTAGATGTACATTGATGGTAGATTAATTTTTAAAGTGATTGGATTAACATTGTGCATTGATTTCAGTGCAAGCACACAAAATTATTGACAATGTACATTAATATTTGTGTTATAGTAAATCAACATATTAGTATTGAATAGAAAGAGAGACACTGTATGATGTTTATTACAATAGTTCAAGCCAATTATTTAAATGTTTTATGATTTCAATTGTCCTTTTATGTTAAAAGATGACAAAACCAACAAGGGTGACATTATGACATTTGATCCTCTCTCTCTCTCTCTCTCTCTCTCTCTCTCTTTCTTGCACCACCAATTTCCTCTGTTACCCCCCATCACTCTCTTCCTCTCTCTCATGTCACTCTCTCCCTTTCTCTCACTACCTTCCTCTATATTTTCCTAACAAGATATTTCACAATGAAGAATACTGTTAGTGACTCCATTCTTATTATTTCATTTCCTATCATTCAACACTATTACATTGTCACTTTGCATTCAAAATTTTGTTTTCATCATTAAAGTTATTAACAATATTTATCATCTAAAAAAATTAGGTAACTAAGAAAATTATGGAAATTAAAGTACCGAGATCATTATGGTTTTATTTATCAAATGGTTATTTTAATATTATATGTATTTATATTATTGATAAAATTAATCATATGTTCCTCATATTATCCATAGATTTTCTTTGGTCGCACATGACTGAAACTAGACTAGATCCATCTTAACTACAGATCTATCAAGTGCTGAGAGGGATCAAATCTCTCTAGGTGCAAACCTTTCCTCAAGTTTTTCACTCAAAAAATAGGTTTTCTCCTTGAGAGATTTGATCCCTATCGGTGCTTGATAGATGCGATTAAAATGGATCTAGGGTTGCCTGTTATATCGACCTAATTGTAGTTTCACATAAACTCATATATATGAGAATCTTGTCATTTGAATAAATCCAAAGTGTTCATTTGTTTTACAAAGGAGGTTCCCCCCTCAAAGAGAAAGCTTTTCCGTCATTGAAATATCGAGCGAGTATTTGTGATATGGTTACATAAAATTTGGTATCAAAGCTTTGGATCCTAGGGTTTTACTGCTTCAAATTGGTCATTTTGGAATTTTATCACTATAATTTTTTTTCTGCAAGGTTTTAGAAGTTGAAAATTTTACCACGTGGATATAAAATCTTGCTAAAATTAGTGTAAAAATTTTAGATCTTGTTTCACTATATTTTCAGAGATATGGTCCAAGGAATTTAGGATTTTTGTATGCTCCAAAATTCAGTCTCGAACAAGTGTCCTAAGAAAAATCGTCATATCTTTATCTTCGAGCATCAGATTTGAATTCCATAAAAAGTGACTAAAATTTCACGGACTGTAGTTTATTAGGGGTGAATTTTTAGAGTTGAAGGTTAAAACAGTGACACGTGGAAGTTTGTACAAATTCTCTATAGTGAACCAGTCCATAATCAGGTCATCGTGGCAGATTCGGTATAGTTTTGTTTTGAAGAATCTAATTTCCTTCTAGCTCATGGGGTTGGAAAGAAGAATCAGAAATATACCTCATCATGAAGTTTCAGACCTTGGGAGGCTGAAATTATAGATATACAACAATTTCAAGATCAAGCTTCAAAAAAAAGAAAAAAAGTGTGTATTGTTTTTAAATTGCTTAATTTTTGTTTGAAAATATAGTTTGAAGTGATTCAAATTGCATAGTGAAGCATAGATATGATTATTTGGTTATAATATGCGACGCAACAAAAAAATGGATACACCCAACAAGCCAACATAATCTCTACTATGACACTTGAAGAAGAGGAAGAAATACAACATGACATATCAAAATTACGAGACCAAGTGCAAAAAAATTCACTCTCACAAAGAGCAACCAAAAATGAATTAGATGGTTTAAAAGTAGCAATAGAAGTGGACATGGGAGTTTAGAAGGATGGTTTAAAAGCAAACATGGAAGTGATGATGAATGTCAAGATGGAAGGGTTGAAGGAAGGTTTGACAAAGTTTCTACCAACATAGATCCATCTTAAGTATGGATCTAACATGATCAGAGAGGAATCAAATTTCTTCACGTGCAAAATTTTTTAGAGCACAAAATACAATGTACATAATTTTTCATTGTTTAAATTGTATTTTTAAATGTTATATAGAGTATATATAGGACCAAATAAATGTTTTAACCATAAAAATTTATTTATGACAAACTAAAATGGTTTCTTTATTATAGTTTAAAGTATATGTCAATATTAATTCGTATTAAAATATTTTATTGATAACCCACATTCAAATTTTTTTATATACAAGATTAAAATAATTTATTTTAACAATATTTTTCTCTATATAGAGATATATATGAATTTGATTTCAAAATAAATTAGTTAACATAGATCTTCAAATAATTTATTTAAATGTTAAGGTTTAAGCATCTTAATCACACATTTTTTTTACTTCTAATTACTTTACATCATATTCATTTTTTTATTATTATAGTTGACATTATTTTTCTAATTATGTTATAGCATATTTGTTTTCTTTTATTATAACCAATTATTTTTTTTCTATTTAGAGCATAAATTTTTATTTTTATTTGAAAATGGCACATGTCAACTCAATGAACAAATGAACAAAATTACACCTCCCCCTCATACTCAGTTGTAGAATGAGCCTCTCAGCTCAACAAGAAAGGCTTCGTAGTGGTGACAAGGTATTCCCGAAAAATAAGGATGAGGACAAAAGCAATATAAAAAATGATCTAGAGACTCCAAAAGTGGGTTGAATACTAACCACATTCCAAATATTGATATGAGGAAGTTTGATGGCAAAGATCTGGTGAAATGGATACTACATATGGAACAATTCTTTGATATACACGATGCGCAACACACATAAAAGGTATACATTGCATCTTTAAATTTAGAACCCAATCAATTTGTATGATATCGATGGCTTTCTCACTACAAGTAAAAGACTATATAGTGGAGGTTTTTGCAGAAACCCCTATAAAAATAGTCCAAAAATCCACTTGTAGTGAAGACCACTAGCAAAGTTTGACAAGCAAATGTTTTAATGGATTTTTTTAACGGTGTGTCTATAATACACTAATGTGCCGGTGCATTACTATAAATAGATACACTGGTGCTTAATAGCATATGGTGCACTGTGGTAGAGTTATATTTTTATAGAAAAAATAACGGTGTGATTAGTAAATATGGCACACTGGTGCATATAGTACTCGATAACACCGAAAAAGGGTTAAATTTAAAAAAAAAATGTCAGTCGTAAAATTCATTTCTCCCAATCAAGTGTTATACTCTCATGGTGCCCCGGTGCTAAACCGGTATACAAATGCCCCATTGCATAAACAATATGGTGCACCATTGTGGGGTTTTTAATTTAAAAATATTGGTGCACATATTATACTATATCCACCGGTGTCATTAATTGAACTGAAGGCCTTAGTGCTTAATATAATATGGTGCACCGTTGCAGGTTATTTTTAATACAAATAAAAACAATGGTGTGCTATATTTATAATGTGCACCGGTGCATACACTATATTTTCATGAAGCACTAGTGATATCCCTATTTGCAAAAGCCTTGGTGCATAAACAACATGGTGCACGTGGAAGAGTTTTTAATTTACAAATGGCGACACACTTTGTATAAAATAAGCACTAGTGCAATTAATAGAATTTTATGCCAAATAACAGACAATAGCAAACCATGGCAGGGTTATTCTTAATTTATAATTTATATGGGTTAACATTTTCATAACTTATACCTCGTGGACATTATATGTATGCATTATTGAAATAATTCCTTATCATGTAGCCTTATCACTTATTATTACCAAAATTTTGTAAGAGATATTCTTGTCAGCATAGCACTAAATATTGATTGAAAACTATTTATATAAAAAAAATAAAAATGTCAAAAATTTTGATTACACTCGTTTATAAATTTTGAAATCACTTTAGATTTTATGGCTTGACATGCAAATTTTTAATCAATTTGGATCCTAGAATATTATTATGAGACTCACAATGGTGTCCTTGAAATTTGAAAAAGTTGTTGAATTTATCCAGGATTATATTCAACTTGCAATGGAATCTTATTTTGAGGCCAAAGACGACATTCTCCAAATTTTAAAAATACGTTGAATCGCGTAGTCTAACTTTTTGACGATTTTTATTTCAATGAATTTTGTTTGAAATTTGTGAGGAAAATTTCTAAATATAATTTAATTGTGAGGAAAATATAATTTATGTGTTTTCGAAGGTGTTAAATATTTTTATATAATAAAAGACATAATTTTATTATAAATTATATTTTCAAAATTAAAAAATAGAAACATCAAATAGCTAAAGTGGGAAGATACACAAATATAGATAATATTCTATATACTATTTGATATATTATTCGATAGCACCAGATAAGGGTGAAATTTAAAAAAACGGCGGTCGTAAAATTCATTTTGACCATTTCGGTGCTATACTTACATAAAGCATCAATGTTTTCCCATTATAAGAAATCCTTGGTGCATAAAAACATGGTGCACCGAGGCAAGGTTTTTAATTTAAAAACAATGGTGTGTTACCCATATAATAAGCATCAGTGCGATAAAAATAATTGTATGTCCTAGTGCTTAATAGAAAATGGTGCACCGTTCCAGGGTTATTTTAATAAAAAATAAAAAATAAAGGTGCACTCAGTAACTGTGGAGCACTAGTGCATATACTACTCGATAGCACCAGAATAGTGTAAATTTAAAAAAATGTTGGTTGTAAATTTCATTTTCACCATTCTCGTGCTATAATCCCATGAAGCCCTAGTGCTTTGAAATTTTTAGAATACCCTGGTGCTTATATAACATGGTGCATCATTGCAGGTTTTTAATTTAAAAAAAATGGGGCGCAAGGTGAAACTAGAGCACTACTGTGTATACTACTCGATAGCATCGAACAAAAGTTTAATTTAAAAAATGTCGGCCATAAAATTCATTTTCACCATTTCGGTGCTATACTCCCAGGAAGCACTGGTGTTATTCCTTTTTTGAAACACCTAGGTCTGTAAATAACATGGTGCACTGCAATAGTGTTTTTAATTTAAAAATATGTGGTGTGCTTCATAAATAATCCACACCAATGTGAATACTCGAGCGCACCGAAACATGGTTAAATAAAAAAAACTTACCGGCCATAAAATTTATTTTTTCAATTTGTAATGTTGTAAATATCTCAAGCACCGATGCAAATTTTTCCTCTATGAAGTACCCTGCCATAGGTGCTTCCCTTGCTTTCCATCCTTTCATCCATTACTCACTAAGTGTCTTTCGAATTTTGTGAAATGGTGGTGAATTTTTATTTATTTATTTTTTACTTGGAAACCTTGCCTCCCTGACGAGTAAATGTCTAGGTAATGTCTATGTTTCTCCCTAACTTAATTTTTTAGCAAAGTAGAACTGAAAATTAAGTTAAAAAATGAATTATTTAAAAAAAAACTTTGTGGTGAGTTTGAAACATTTGGCTCGCAATGTTCACGGTGCTCCCTGTAAATTTATAGGGTGCACTGCAAATCAATGTGTAACATTAACACACCATTAGTGGTTTGGTGTGTTTGGTAAATTGAAACACACCAGGTTGTTAAATTCCATGATGCACCACTTTAAAAACTATAATTCTATGGCGGTGTGTCTGAAAAAATTAACTGCCCGGTGCATTTAGTTTTTCCCAACACACCACCCAATATTTAAAAAGCTATAACTTGGTGCATTCATTAACGCTGATGTTCTAGTGCAGTGCATCGATGTAAAATTAACGCACAGGTGTGAAATTTTATGTCGACGCACTACACTAAAAAAAAAAAATAACTAATGTTATGTATGTATTTGAACCAAAAGGGATGCATCAAGTCGATGTACGTATTGTTTTCGATGCATTCCTGTTTTTTTTTGCGCACCGTGTTTGATGTGTTCCTATTTTTTTGGCGCACCAATGTTGATTTTTTTTAGTTGAGAGTTATACGTACATATTTTTAAAAAAATTCCAATGTTCTAGGATGACACATCCCCCAAGGTCGGGTGCACACACCCCTTGCACCCCACACACTCAGGACGGGGGGGCATCTTGGGGTGTGTTTCCCCACACACCCTTTTTGGGCAGTTGTGGTGAGATGCGAGGAGGAGGGGTGTTTCCCTAGTGTGGGGGTGCGACTCCCCAAAATGGGTTCTTTTGTGCGTCCCCCCTCAAAGGAATATACTTTCCTCTAAGAGAGCAGAGAATCTAGTTGCAGTGAAAATTTCTCTATGCCTTGCACATAAGAAGACAAACGAGTATCAGAGGGCACTAGAAACAAGATGTATGTGGATCTAGAGGATAGTGGACAGATAGATAATGAGGATGGATCAGATGAGCTACAATGTGGTTTGGTTGGAGTTTCGTTGGTTACTCAATAGAGTGACCCTGACTTAGATAAAAACATTCCCATTGATGTTCCGAATGACTTCATGCCACAAATGGATATAGAGGACCAATCATTGAGATTGAGTCCTTGATGTTGATTTAATTTTTAGTGTTCACTATCCATTTTTACTTTTCAGTTATAACTTTTGAGTTGTGACAGTAGATATTGATGACCTCAGACTGATTCTTTACTCCTCACTCTTAACTATTTTTGAGCTTCAGAATTTTAAATATATAAATTTTGAATTGAGTAATTTATTATTTTACTGTTCAAACTTTAGTATCTAGTATATAGTAATACTAATATACTAGTCAGTTTTTCTTTCAATTTATATTATGGAATGATGAATGATATAGATCGATGTATTTGGATATTTCATTATTGAATTTTATTATTGAATCTCAAGGTATGGATGAATGATGAGTATGTCATATGAATGATGTATGTATTAAAATGAATGATTATGATGGATCAATGTATGTCGTTATTTAATTCAATTATGAATTTAAATTTTATGTGTGGATCAAATTTCAATGTATTAATATTAGTCTATTTATTATTTCATTTGTGAATATGAACTTTAATCACACACACACACACACTCCGATGTCCCCCCGCACCCCCAAAATTTCCCTAAAATCTCCTCGCACCAGAATCTTGGTGGAACATTTCATTTTTCATTTACTAAAAAAGAATATGATTTATGTATGAGGCTGATGTATTTTATATGTCAATCGTGCAAAGATGCCAGAGGAGAGAGGAGAAATAGTAGGAAGAGCAAAGAGCTGACCAGTACAATATGGTATGAGGGTGGGAGGCACGAGAGAGGGAGATGGATTTGTACCGTTGCCCTATTAACGCAACGACCCAAGACCTCTTGAGGAATGTAGGGCTCCTTAAGCACTATGAGGAGGATATATCCCTGAAGGGACACTTTGGGTTGTTGTAACCACTGATACATCAGTTGGATTTCCACCAAAAAGCTTTATGTGTCGGTCATGATCGGTGGTATGATGATCCCACTGAGAAGAACATTTATTTTATCATTGGGCTATCCAAAAGAGGGTGGGATTTTCCTTAGTTACCTAATGTCTCCCATGGTGATGTACCAGTGTCAGATTTTCTACTCTCATAGATATGTTGGGGATCATGTCCCATCATATTTTGATGTGTCTTTTGGACAACTACAGATCGCTTCTTTTGGTGTAGAGGAGGTTGGATGCCTCTCATTATTAGTGAGTAACCTTGCACACTATACTATTGATGGGTAGTGAATTAGTTTCCCTCTTTTTTTTTATGTCAATTCTTTGGTACAGAGGCCACGATGTATTTGATGGCTTGCCATTTTTTTGTGACAATTTTGTATAGATTTAGATAGCTGTCGTGGTATGATACATGGGAAGGTGAACTTCCCTTTTTCTTCAGATATTTTTTGTTTTTCTTTAGAGGTTTCTAGAGATGCGGATTAATTTTGACAGTCGTGCACCTAGGTCAATGACTGGTGTGTGGATGCACATGTGGGGTGAGATGATGCCCAAGAGGGGCCAACCAAAGTATCCAACCAAGATTTTCGCCGATGCATTGAGGCTAATGGCTAGTGAGGCTAACCACATGTTTTTCTTGGTGTCATGTCCTTATGTGGGGATGGATTAGTGATAGTTTCCAAACATCCTCATCACAAATGATGAGTTACCAGATGATAGAGGTAATATTAGTGTTTTCTTTAAATTAATCCAATTTCATTTTATTGTCTTAATTAATTAGAATAAAATTTATTCTAGCACAATCTCTAACTTTTTTTATTAAATTATTTAATGAAATTGTCTAATTATTTTTGTGTGCTATATATTTTGTATACATTTCCACATTTTTTGGGGAAATTCCTTCTCCCCCACCAGATGTAGATGTGGATATGGTCGAGGTTGTGGAAGGTGAGGAAGATCTTGATCGAATTCCAGTGCACAGGGGCATGTAGCCGCACCATAGGCCCGATATTAGATTCAAGATGGAGTTGGGTGGTCGACTCCCTATAATTTTAGTTGAGGTGGGAGTCTTCCCTGCGACGACTCAAGACATCAGGGTAGATCATAGGCTTATGGAGCTTTATATAGACTTATCACCGAGCAATAACCCATCATATCATGATGATCAGGGTGGTGATCCTTCTGGTATTACTATATCTCCTCGGGATGGCCATGCATCATATACATAGTCGTCACCCAGATGTACTACCCCATTGAATCATGATCAAGATGTCGGTGATCCTTCTAGTAATACTCCACCTCCTCATCATTCACCTCATGATCACCCACTCCCTCATATTTCTCTTTAGAGAACAAACCATCCACCTTCTCCTCCACCTCATACTTTGAATATTAGGGCAATTGACCATCCATCGTATTCTGCAACATACCAAGCTACCACTACTATTGTTGTGTTAGATATTTTATAGCCATTATTTGACTTGCATGTATATATATATTGCATGCTTTTTTCATGTTGATGTACTTAATCTATATGTTGGTGTTGATGTGTATTATTAGGTCATGTTAGATGAGTTCGTTTAATGTGCTTGTAGATAGATGTGTATGTTATAACAATTATTTCACAAAATGAGATGTATATTTTAGGATCTGTGGGGTGATGATGTCAGAAAATGCTTGTGTTTTATTAGATGTGATCAGGATGATGATGCCCTGTTAGATTATTAGATTTGTGTGCTAGATAATGACGTTTATATGTGCTAGAGGTGTATATAATTAGATGATGTTAGAGTATTTGAATGTGTATTTTAGATGATGTTTATGTTTATTAGATGGTTATCATCATGATGTTTATTTTTATGAGATGATATTTATTATAGATTATGTATTGGTGAAATTATATCAAAATTTTATAAATGAAATTATTGGCAAAATGACTTACTTTAAATAATAAAAAATTGCAAATATATTTTCATAAATTACAAAGTTTAATATTGTTGAAACTATAATTTTAAAATTACCATAAATATTTTTCTATTGCATAGATAGTTCATACATATTAATTCTAACTAAATTCTTATTCAAACAAGGGTCGCAAGCACATAGGCCCTACCTATAGAAAACATAAAATAAAATAAAAAAATAAAAAACTTTTTATAAAACATGTCTAAAAAATAGTCACTATAAAACAAAACCAATTTTACACACAATTAAATTGTACAAACCTCTGAACAAAACTACCTTTCTAGTCATAGTCAAGGGTAGAAATCACAAAGTTGTGACCTATACTTATAATACACGATCTAGACAATATCTAATTAATATTTGAAATTAATTTTCAAAATGTATATTGCAACATGTAATCATTAAATAAAATTTCAAAATATTTGTAATAAAATTAAAATATATAATTGATTAGTATATAAAATCAATTATAATTAAAAAAAATTGTTCATAAAATATTGGATTATAAAAATAACATTACAATTAATTTGATTTTGTAAATTTAATAAATTAAAGTTTATTTATTAATAATAATTATGAATGAAGGGTAAAAATGCCAAGCACGGTTACACTTTCATGAGAAACACGTCCAAAAATTTCACTCTCCCAACAATTCGGTCGAAATTTTAGGAATTTTAGCCAATTTTTTAGAAAGTTAGGTTGAACTTTTGAAATTACTTTAGCCGAACTATTTATGTCATTAACATTGACGGCGTGGGTAACCAGATATTTGGTCGGAGATAGGAAACATGGCAATAAAAGTTCGATTGAACCATTAGTTTGACTGGACTATTAGTTCAACCGAACTTTGTTTAAAAGTTCGGTCAAAATTTTTGTTATAAATATAGCACCTCCCAGACCATAAGAAGTTTTCAAATTGTTTTGTGTCGCGTTACCGTTGGAGAGCACTATGAGTTTTTCTGTTGGCAATGACTATTGGATGTTTAGGTGTGTTTTTCTCTTGTGTTGGGTTGATCTTGAACTAGAAGGGACTAGCAGGGGAGAAAGCGAAGGTAAATGATGTGTTGATCTTGTTTTTGTTATTTCCTTTATGGTTGTTTTTCTAGTTTAAATATTAGTTTTATTTTTTGCTATGTTAGCGGAATTTTTGTAGAATTCTTGGGGTCTGCTTTGCGTCCTTGGCGTGCTCATTCTGCCTCCTCATCATCTGATCTGCCTCCTCATTGTGCTCTGTCTCCTCGTCTTAGTTCCAAGTATTCTTTGGATTTTAATTATGCCTTGTACAGAGTCTTGTTGATTAATCTATGTGAAATGTGGCTCTCTGTCTATCTGTTGAAGCTCTTTTAATCTCTTGGTGCATATTCCTATTATTTAATCTCCGTGAAATGTGGATCTGTGTGTCTTTCTGTATTTACATAATTGTGTATCATAAAGGAATGATTTTTTTTTTCAATTAAAGAAATGCATTTGGAGTAGCTCTAGTCAATGGAATCTATAGGCCTTAACTTTCACTCTGCTATGATTTGAATGGAGGATACTATTTTATGGATAAATAGGGAAATCGACCGCCTCTCATACATTGGCCTCTAAGACTCAATATGGAATCAATTGGATCTGATCATGGCTCTTGATCTAGTTCTATAGACTCTGTAACTTATTCCCTACCTCTAGTTTATCCTGCCCATTCCCCTGTGCCCATATTTGTCTTAGTGGACTCCCTGCTAATTTAGGTCACAAGAGGAACTTCCACTATTATGCTATAGTCGACCTAGAACTAGAAGAATACAATGATCCAAAGAGGTTGCAACACCTGAAATTAAGGGAATTAGATGGAGAAAGGTCAATCAAAATAGTGGATGACCCAACCTAGATAATGTATATAGAGTTTTGGAAAACCAACTTTTAATTCTGCCTAGTGCAGAGTCTTGTTGATTATTCTTTGTGAAATGTGGCTCTTTGTCTATCCGTTGAAGATCTATTAATATCTTGGTGCATAGTCCTATTATTTAAGCTCTGTGAAATGTGGCTTTTTATTTTTGTCTATATTTACATAATTTTGTATTAGAAAACAATGATTTTTTTTTTTCAATTAAAGAAATGCATTTGGAGTAGCTCTCGGTAATGGACTCTATAGGCCTTAACTTTCACTCTATTATGATTTGAATGGAGGATATTGTTTTATGGATAAACAAGGAAACCGACCACCTCTCATACCTTGGCCTCTTAGACTCAATATTGATTCAATTGGCTCTGATCATGGCTCTTTATTTGGGTCTATAGACTTTGTAACTAATTTTGTACCTCTGGTTTATCCTGCCCATTCCATTGTGCCTGTATTCGGCTTAGTGGACTCCCTAATTTATTCTTCCTTCTGAGAGTAAGTGCTATCCCTTCTTCCTCGTGATAACAAGTTACCCTAAATACCTTCTTTATGGAATAACGGAATACTTACTACTCTCAGAAAGTTCTTGCTTGCTTACTATAACCACTAGCTTACTAGACACTACATGCATTATGAACTGCCTTTATGCCACTGTTGTATGGAATACATAGAAAAAGACGCTTAGAGATAGCTTTAACTTGGCTTAACACTATCATGAAGAAATCTCTTACGGAGAATAAGAAATATAATTAAGTCTTTTAGTAGTATCCCTTGCTTTAATTAACTTCCTTTCTAAAGACTAGTCTTAATGCATAGTAGATCCAGATAATCCAAGATCCGAACTAGACACAATAATGAATACTTTCTCATAACCACTATCTATAATGAGCTTCTTCTTCCTCTCAGTATTTTTCTAGCCTTCAAGCATTTTATTCCTTGTTTAACTCCTTTGCTTGCTCGCTCAGAGAGGGTTGTCTTTCTATCACTATTCTGTATTAAGACGAGAATAAGAACTCTAATGACAAATCTTCTTATTAACCGCACTCTGGAAAGCGAACTGGAGTAGCATAAAAGGCATAGGGAGACTTCTCGTTGATGAATGATGATATTTCTCTTTTACTACTGTTGAGATGTATTGCTTGTGGTTGCTTAAAGTCTATATAATTTTTCGGATTGAACTAGAGTGTTATATACATAAGAGAGCTAATACTTGGTCAATAAATGAAATGATATATTTTTTTATTTTGTAGAGTTGAATGTTCTCTCTACATAATCTAATTTTTCATGCTCACTCACGGACCTCTAAATTTTAACCATCTATGAAAGAAAACCATAGAATATGATTCCAAGTACCAACTAAAAGAAAATTTGAGAGGCTACATGATCTTGATATTGACACTAAATTATACTAGATATGTTTCATAAGTGATAAGAAGAGTGTACTATAAATAACAAAGCTAATACCTGGCTAAGGAAAGAAATGATATCTTTTTATATTTTGCAGAGTTGAATATGCTATTGCATTTAATCTCATTTTTCATGCTCACTCATGCACCTATAAATTTTAAGACCATGTGAAAGAACACTGGATAATATAAAAAACCAAACAACAAAATCACCATTCATCCAAAATTATTGTTGTTACATAGTAATTTGTCACCGTCCCTGCAATCCCCCGTCCCACACATTGGAGGGCATTTTCCGTGACCTGTGAGCAGTGACATAACCTGAAATCACTTTCATGGCATCCCCCTTGACAAGGACAATCATTCCTCTGAAGAGAGTTTCCTTTGAAAACCCTAAAAACTGATCTTTTGGCCTTCGTGCGACTAGCCAATTCAACCCTCGTGCCAATGGGGAAAATCCACCAAAGAGGGTGCGCCAACTGGCGCTCTATCCCAATGTCTTGCTCACTCCAAGCTTAATAAGGATTGTTTTTTAAAAATAAATGGCGGAAGTTTGATTCCAACAAACTCCTGAACGAGTCTCTAAAATGAGTTGGGAGGTTTGGCTCTGAATCTCCATGTAGGGAAGGTGGTTTTCCACCTATCATGGAAGCGTCCTTGAGGATAGGACCAATCCCACAATTGTAGGGATCCCAACTCCCCTTCGACCATCTATATAAGCTTGCCATTTTTCCTTAGCAAGCTAGTAGTCTGAATGGTCCTGATAACACTAGAGAAGAGCTGAACTTGTAGCAAGGAGGCTATAGCGAGACAACCTTTGAGAGCCAAGCCGAAGAGAGAGAGCTTTGTCCCGTTTCCGGCAAGCTTCATTGAGACATGCTCCACTGTCGACCCCGCCGAAGGAATATAAAGCGTCAGAGCTTTGGGTTGTATCTTTCTTTTGTTATTTTAATGATAAGCGACTTTGATTATGGTTTCATTCAAGTGTCTATTTCTTTGATGTAATGAAGTACATCCCCTTTGACTGATTTATGGTTACAAGATTTAGATTTTACGATGTGTATTGTTGTATCCTTTGCATGTGTGCAGATGTTCAGATGCGTTAAGCGAAAGGATTGTGATCTGGCAAGAGAAGAATGGAAAGCGTCATCCTTTATTCAACGATCATTGCATAGGACCTGAGGTAGGCAATTCACTATGTTCTTGTCATTCGTAACTAGAGACTTGCATCACTGCGTGACCTGATTGTTGCTAGACCCGATCTGGGCTAGTAGGGATTGCCTCTGTCCGCAGAGGGGATTTACCTCCTCAACAAACTGGCGACTCCACTGGGGACTTTGATTGGAGTTTGTCTTGTCTCTTTCAGTTGCTTTTGGCTTTTGTCTGCTTGATCTGCTCTTCTGGTTTGTCTCCTTCTGGTGTAAGACCTCTGTTCAGCCTCCACCATACTTGATCTACTCTCTGATTGCTCTTTTCCATCTCTGTCATTAGTAAACTCGATTGGCACACTTTTTGTCCTGACAGTCACACCAACTGGCGCTTGTTGCTAGTTATGCCCCCGCGCCAACCCTGTTTTGGCGATAGATGCAGCCAAACAGTCGCGCTAACCCTATTTGGTGCTAGGGTTTGCTTGTTCTGAGCTCTCTGAGTCTGATTTTTGGTTTTTGATGCCTCTTTTCCGACTTCCTGAGTGCCTTGGAGTCCTTGTTGACTGTGATTGACCTCTATCCTCCGGTTGTTTTCCCTCTACTATCGGTTTTACATTCTAGCCCTAGGGCATCTAGGTGCTACTGTGTGCTGAGTCTCCCGTAAGAGTTTTTGGTTTTCGTTTGTCCAATCAACTTTGTTTTTGTTTCCTCACATTCGTTTGGTTGGTTTCCATCGTATCATTACGTTATTTGATTGATTTCTCTCTTTTTCATTCGAGTCTCACTTTGTCTCATTCTGAGCCTAGGTCACACGGTTTGCATGAGTCTGTTGGGATTCCTCTTCGATTTGAGGGATTTCTTCATCAGTTTGAGGTATGATTGTGTGTTTTGTGTTGAGTGAACTTGCTTGTTTTTACTCTTTCGCTATCATTTCTCAAATTGGTCTCTTTATTAGTTTTCATTTCGTTTAGTGCATCTTGCTCTAAAACATTGAAAATACAAAAACAAATCTTTGCTTTTGATCAGTTAGTGAAAATTGAAAACTTTTCTGCACTATTAGTGTTATATCAATCTAAAGGAAAAGATTTTAGTTTCATTCGCGTGCATTAGAGACAGTAGTGGATTTTTTATTCTCATTTTGTTATTGTTTGAAAAGCTCTCAACCTTCTCGTAGTTAGCTGTTCATCGAAAAAAGTGATATATTGTGGCATGTAGTGTGCATTTAGAGGATTTTTGAAACATAACATTCGGTAGGGCCTGAAATTGAAACATAATTGAAGATCAACTCTAAAATTTATTCAATTTACCTTAAGGCAACATTGAAACATTAACGAAATATCTAGAGGTCTAGGCTAGTGACGTGTTCCGGCGTCATTAAACCTAGCAGTTGTCGCTCGCCATCTGGCTACAGACAGCGCTAGTACAGACTTGTGCTCCCCGTACCGTCGATTATATAAAGGGAGACCCCATTAGGTTGCAACCCTTTATCCGTAGGAAGCCAAGTCTTCCACCTTATACCCGTGATACACCAGACACATCATTCGGGGAGATTACTTGCACGTACGTTAAGTCCTTGGTTGATTTATTTTTCATTTTTTACCAAGGTGTGTATGGCAGTTCACGGATATCTGGTACACCCATTTACCTAGATTACCAGAGCAGTCATTTTTTATCTTTACTGACTCCATAAATTTGAAAAGATCATCGAGCTCTTGTACTTTCAAGCTCGTGTCCAACCTGAAAGCGATAGAGTCACCTTTTTCTTATTTCTCGACTCTTAAAATATGAAACAACAGAGTCTGGTTTTAATGTCATAAAATTAATCGCCCACGAAATATTCCTGGTTAGAATTTTTGTCCTTAGTGTATTTTCGTGTCGCTTTACGTGCAAACTTTCCCCGAGTTCACCAACCAAGTGTTGGTGCGCGCAATTTGTCACCGTCCCTGCCATTCCCCGTCCCGCACAATGGAGGACCCATTTTGTGACCTGTGAACATTTTCATGCCTTGAAAACTCCATCAATGCATTCCTCTAAGCATGAGCTTTATTTTCCCTTGAGACATCTCCTTGCAAAAATCATGAAAAACATCCCTTTTGGCATTGGCGCGGGCATGCAGTTCAGTACTCGTGCCAATGGGGAAAATCCTGCAAAGAGGTCGCGCCAACTGGCGCTCTGTCATAGAGCAGCAGTCGCGCCACCCAATTTAGGGACTGTTTTTTAAATAAAGATGGCGGAAGTTGAGTTCCAACAAACTCACAAACCATTGCCTATCTTGAGTTGGGAGATTTGGCTGCGGGAGTTTCATGGAGGGGAAGTGGTTTTGCCACCTCCCATGGAACCTTCCTTGTTGATAGGGCCAATCCCATAATAATAGGGATCCCAACTCCCTCCTTCCCCATCTATAAAAGCCTGCTCAATCCCATGGCAAGCTAGTCTTGAAGTGCCTAAGCTTTGTATCTCCATATTCCCAAGAGCCTTTGTGTTGTAAAGAATCCCCTCTTTCCCTTAAGGCCGACTCAAGTAAGGAGACCATTGTCGAGAGACTCCGGAGAGGTTTTCCCTTTCCTTGGCGAGCTTTGCGAGACGTGGACGACCGGAGACCTGTCCGAAGGAGACCGCAACGTCATAACTTGGTTGTAATCTCTCTTCGTTTATTATTTAATAGATGATTATGATTATGGTTCCACTCCATTTTCCATCATGTTAATGTGAGTAACGTCCTTTCTGACTGATGTTTAGTTACGTATGCTGGTTTCTATGCTTGCACTGTCCGCTCGGGAGTAAATTGTTTTAATTTTCGGTCGAGAAACCTAACGTTGCTTAACCCGACAGTCGCACCAATTGGCGCACGTTGCCTTTGTCCAGCCCGCGCCAATTGCTTCCTGGCGCCAGTTTCACTCTTACAGTCGCGCCACCCCTGTGAGTTTTTGAGTTTCCTCATTTTTGAGCTCTCTGGATTTGATCAATGTTTTTCTTCTTGATTTTCCGACTGCCTGAGTGTGTTGGAGTCCTGTTTGACTGGGAATTCACCTCTGTCCTTTGGTTGTTTGCTTTTATCTACCGATTTCACGTTTTAAGCCCTAGGGCATCTAGTGGCTTAGTGTATCGAGCCCTCCTTGGGAGTTTTGGTGTTTTGATGGTCCTGTCAACTATTTGATTGATTCTCCGCATCCTCTAAGTAGTTGTTCATTGTTTTATTGCGATTTTTGGGTGATTTTTCATTCCTTCATTCGAAATTCATTTGGTCTTGCCTTGGACCTAGATCACACGGTCCATTGGAAGCTTTTGAGTCTTTTCTTCGTTTTGAGAGACTTTGGTCGATTTGGGGATCTGATTGCTTGTGTTGTTGAGTGAAATTTGTTTGTTTCGCTCTCTTGAAAATCGTTTCTCAAGTTGTTCCATTTTTTTTCAAGTTTGTTTAGTGCATATTAGCTATTAAACATTGAAAATAAAAATAAAAATCTCTTTTGCCTTTGTTAATTAGTGCAAATTGTGATCTTTTCCATATCGCTAGTGATTAGTGTTTTGAATGAAAAGTTTTCAATTTCATTAGTTGCATTAGAGATCTCATTGTTTGTCTTCCGTCCATTTCATTTGTGTAAAAGCTCTCAACTCTTCTCTAACTAGTTTTCATCGAACGAAATGTTGCACTGTGGCATATAGCTTTGCATTTAGGAGTCTTTCGAGACACTACATACGATAGGGCCTGAAAATTGAAACTTAATTGAAGATCAATTGTAAAATTTATTCAATTAACCTAAGGCAGCATTGGAACTTAACGAAACATATTTAGAAGGTCTAGGCTAGAGACGTGTTCCGGCGTCGTTAAACCTAGCAGCTGTCGTTCGCCTGTTGGCTTTAGACAGCGCTAGTACAGACTTGCGCTCCCCGTACCGTCGCGTATATAAACGGAGACCCCTCTAGGTTTTCAATCCTTTATCCATAGGAAGTCGAGTCTGCCGCCCTATACCCATGATACACCGAACACAGCATTCGGGGAGACTACCTGCACGTACGGAAAGTCCTTGGTCGATTTATGTTTCATTATTGAAACCAAGGTGTATATTGCAGTTCACGGATATTTGGTACACCCTTTGTGCCTAGTTTTTTTTCCTGAGCAGTCATTTGGTCTTTTCTGACTCCCTAAACTTGAAAAGACCGTCAAGCGCTTGTCCTTTCACGCTTGTGTCAACTCCGAAAGAGATAGAGTCATCTTTTTATCGTTTCTTGACTCTTAAAACATGAAACGGTAGGATTTGTTTATTTTCCAATGTCGTAAAATCAATCTCCCACGATTACACACCCAGTTAGATATTGCTTGTTGACCGTTTGATCGTGTGTCTTAACTCTTTTTCAGCCCGTGTGTGGTTTTGAGTTTGATGGCAACTTTTTCAGAGTTTACCAACCAAGGAATCCCCTCAGAAGGGAATCCTGGTCATTTTCCTCCTTTTGGAAATGTTGGTGCTCCTTACATGGCGACGTTGTCCCTTCCTGGGTTAACTGTTGGGTTGCCTATTTGGTTGTTCTCAACCTCTGTTGTCCCGAATGTCTCCACTACTGTTCAATCAGTTTCTCCACCTGAACAACATCATGTTGATTCCAAGGTGGACCTCTCCCCTTCTTCGCCTGTTTCTGCGTCCTCCTCTTCTACTTCGCCTGGTGAAAGTCTGGATTCAAGTAACCAGGTGGCTAAGAAGAAGAAGAAGAAGACAAAGAAGAAGAAGAAGTCCGATAAGCGAGAGGATAAAAGTGCAGCCACTTTTTTTCAAATATCTCCTCTTGACAAACCTTCCAACCCTCCACGAAAAGTCAAGTTCCCTTTCCTGTTGTGCACAGGAGACCATCTTCTTCGAGACTGCCCTGGCATCCCCAAGGTGCTCGAAGCATGGTCCGATGGCCATCCGTCGTTGCCTTTGACTTCCGGGAGCCAAGTTGGGGGCACGTCTTCAACTGGTACTGATAAGGCTCCTAAGAAGCAGGGTAAGATCACCAATCCCTGTAAGTTGTGTGAAGGGCACCATGCCATTCACCTTTGTCCTTATATGGATGAAGCCAAGCGATTTTTGGACAACCCGACCGGTTCTACACCACGCCTTCCACCTGGTTATAATTGGCTTTCTTTGAGTCCTCCGCCAGCTGATCTTACGATTGGTCAAGAGTCATCCTTGGTCGATCCCACTCCCCTAGAAATTCAAATTCATGAATTCGTCCCTGACCAACCATTGGTCGTAGGATCGGTTGAACTGGCCCTGTCCACGGTGCACCAACTCTTTTCTGTCGAGAGTGGACCTCACACCCCCCATGTCCTTCTGATTTCTTCAGATTCTTCAGACTTGGAGAAAGATTCTCCCGTCCCTGTACTTCAAGAAGCTCCTCCTCCGCCTCCCATGATGGAGGCTCCGGAGGATATCCCTCCCGCCTTCGAGATGGAGGTTATGGAGGATGCTTCTTCTTCCGTAACATCAGGGGAAGACCTTCGCATGTCGATGGTAGCCCCTCCGAGTAGTTTGGTCGCTTCCTTTGATTGGAGTCGATTCGCAGGATTCCGCCTTCCGTCTTACGTGCCTTTCGAGATCACAGTACAGGCTCTTGGTCTGGTCGTACCCAGCACCATTATAGACGAAGGTGCCTCTGTTAGTATTCTATCCTCAACTACCTGGCAAGCTTTCGGTTCACCGCCGCTTGCGCCTGTTACGCAGAATCTGTTGACATTCAATAGAAGAACGAGTCAACCGTTGGGGATCCTTCCAAGGTTACCTGTTACTTTGGGAGGTAAAACCGTCCATATGGACGTGATGGTTGTTCCAGGCCCCTTGGATTTCAATCTGCTCCTGGGGCGAGATTACACCTATGCCATGGGAGCGCTCGTCTCCTCCCTCTTTCGCGTGATGTGCTTCCCACATGAAGGACGGATCGTGACCATTGATCAACTTTCGTTCTTTGGTCCTAATGTGGCAACTGGTCCACCATCACCCCCTCCGGGTTTTTATTCACCCGTTGTATCTGCTCCACCGCAGGTCAACTATGTGGCCACTTACCCCGTGCCTGTGCTCAGTGATGATGCCGTTGTGCATAATGTGCTGGGGGCATTGGGTCCTGACTTCCAGGATGTTTCCCTTCCATCAGGAGTGGAACTCTTGGAAACACCGCCTTCTTGTTCATTTTGATGTAAGTCGGTTGGAGCACGGTTTCCTCCCTGGGTCAAGCTCTTTAAAAAATGAAACCAGGATCTCGGAGCATAGTTCCTTCATTTGTGTCAAGCTCCTTAAAACATGAAACAAGTTGTTTGAGGATAGTTCTTTTAAGTGTGTCAACCTCATTAAAATAATGAAACACGAGCATGTTCAATTCGACTTTTTGTTTTGAACCTTCACTCCATTTTCAATGGACTGAAGCTTGGGGGGCATGCACCTCAAATTGAGACATCATGCTGGGGGGCATGCCCGTCTTCCTCATTTCAAGCATAGTTTGCATATGTGTGTGTTCATGTGTGCCTTTAAGCTTGCGTAAAAATGAAATGTGTGATTAGATACATTGTGTGAATACATTTCGCATTGGGTCGTTTTTTATGTAACTGATACATTAGATTACATCTGTATTAGACATTTGCATGACATATAGAAAACATCATCACATGTAAAGAAAGATCCATCCAAAATAGTCATATGTATATATATATATATGTGTGTCGAAATGTTTGCACAGTGTGCATCACAAAACTCAAAAAATATACATAGTCGTCTTAGTACATCCGGAGACGCTATGTCTCTCAAAAAATAGGTGTGGTATAAATCCTAAGGACTAATCTGCATGGTGCTCATGATAGCACGTGACTGCACGCACTAGGCGCCTCAGGATTCGGTGGATCCGATTCGGAACTCCCACCGTGTGGCGCTGGTATGCCATCGGTACGTCTGCCAGCCGGGCATAGTCTGAAATCCCGTGGGCAATCCCCTCGAGGTTTTGGATCAGTTCATCTCCTCCGGTGCCTTCCCCCTGAATCTCAGGGGCGAGTTGTGTCCTCCGGGAGATTGGAGACATCCCGGCTGGTCTCTCAGGTCCTACATCTGCATGCATATATAATTGTGTTAAGACGAATGTGTATTAACAAAAAAACATATAAACATAAAATAAAAAATATGAGGTCTTACCCAGCTCCTCGTCCCAGTCATCTCCTTCTGGTAGTGGGAGATCTGGGTCCCCGGTAAAGTCAGTTCCCGAATAGGGCCAGTCTTCCACGACAATCAGCTGGCGCCGTAACCACCTAAAAAACTCTGGCCTCCAGGACATCTGTTGGCCACCTCCAGATTTGGGCATCAATGCTGCCCAGCGAACCATTCTTGGCTCTCGTGGTATCGGACTCGCCACTGCGGCCCCTTGGCCCTGGAAGATTGGTAAACGTTCCAGAATGAACGATACCAAGATGGAACCATAACCGAACTGTTTCAGTTTCCCCTGTTTGCACTTTGTGAGCTGCCTTTTCATATTGATAGTTACTGCTTCTGCCCAGTTGAACAGTAAGGGACCCATGCATTCCGAGGCCAGCAGGAGTTGGGTCTTAGTGGCCTCGTGCGGAGCCTGCGACCCAGCAGCCCGCGTAATGGTATGGAGAACTACTCGCAGTGCTAGATCAGGGATAGTGTGGATATCCACCTTCTTGCTTCCTGATCCTGTTTGTGCCCCTCGGCACACCCGTGCCATTACTTCTTCCATCTTTTCCCCAGATGGTCTGCTTCCAGTCAATACAGGGATTGGACATCTACGGGACAATCCAGTGATGAAATAAACATCGGTGACCTCCAGTTCTAACACCTGGTCTCGTAACCTGAACACCTGTTCATGTTGGTCCCAGATACTGATTAAATACTGGAGGAGCTCGGGCTGAGCTCGTAAACATGGTGTGAGGAAGAACTTTTTCAATCCATAGTTTCTAAGTGCATTCATGCAAGCTTGGCTTTGCATGGCCTGTTCATCCTCTTCTTCGTGCTCTCGTTCCTTCCATTCGATTTCCATTTTGAGTGATTATCTGCATTCACATGGTCAAAAACCCTTAGTTAGATCTTTGATGAGCTTCAAATTCCATGCAATTTGGTCTAAATGTCAAAATTTTGGGCGGATTTTGAGGTTCGGCCGCTGGCGCGGCTGTTTTGTGAACAGTCGCGCCACATGGCGCGATCCCTTTATAGAAAAGAGATCATTGGCGCGGGTCCGTGCCCGATACCCGCGCCAATGGGCGCAGCCCTAAAATTCTAAAAATGACCACACAAAACTGATTTTTAAGGGAAAGCTATTAAAAAATGAATGAAAATGAAGAGCAAAAGAGCGCCTATTACCTGTGATAGACGAGAAGCTGAATGGTCGATTGGATTTGTCGCAATCACCGTCAAAAGTTTCTGCTCCAAAAGGAACACTGTTGCTTTCCACCAAGGTAAATAGTAAAAAGTAATTTTATTTTTACCAATTGGACATATTTATAAATTTTTCGACGTTAAATGAGTTTTAAAAGTTATTTTTATCAAATATTTGCATATGTTATGTCGAAAATGGATTTTACGCTTGCTTGGTATGTGCAGCAGCAGGTTTTTGCGACTTAAACGATGGAAGCGAGTTGTATTTTATACTTTTTCGGACTCGGTAAATACACGAAAAAGTCACTTTGGAGTCATCTTTCAGCTCTTTTCTGACTCTCTAAATATGAAAAGATTGCCGAGGCCCTTATCGTTTCGATCTCGTTAAAATGGACACGAATCGACATCCACCCAGTATAAGTTTAACCCTTTTTCGGGCTGGGATGGATTGATTACGAAAAAGGAATACCCTAGCCTATCGCGACTAGGAGGTTTTCCCGGATATTGTTTTCTACCTTTTCGGATCTGGGGAACTATCTACGAAAAGGGACCTGTGGAGTTTTATTTTCCGATGTCTTTTCAAACTCTCTAAACATGAAAAGACGCCGAGTTCTTCCTTTGTCAGACTCGTTAAACCCTGATGACATCGGATCTAGTCGAAATGACGTTCTCCGAGTTTCTCCTTCCTAGGACTCGTTAAATACACTAGGATGGATTCGCCCGAAGGGCGGACTTATATCGCAAGCATATGCTATCCCCTTCAAGCTTGTTATTAAAAATAATTGGGGTACTCGCCAGAAATGGTGGGGGAAAAATGGAACCATCGTCGTTGTCGTCGGCAGTATGTCGCTCTTGAACATGGCACTTGTCTGCATTTGTGTCAGGTTGGGGACATCTCATCTCGTTGCTTCACTTTGCCTCTGTGGGTTTGGGTAATCCTTTTTGACCTCTCATCTGTTCACTGCCTCGTCGCCATGACCTCTGATTCGTTGATGTCAAATACTGCCAAATTCACTGTCGTGTCGTTCGTATGTTCAAGAGAAGTTGGCCTCTGCAAATATCAACCTTCCTCTGTTTCTCATACGATCCCGATTCACAACAAAACATCATGTTCCTCTGTCTCGTGTCGATGATGTGGGAATCATTATGGCCCACCTTCGATCAAGGTCACTTCCTGTCGACATCAACTCATTATCCAGGAAGGTGGTCTAGAGACTCCTTATGGTACCTTGGAGCCTGCATGCCTCAATGGCAGGTTCGTCGCATTCGACGTGAGGTTTACATTATTGACCTCCGATCGAGTAATTCTGCGAGTGTTCGACGTCAACTCATTTATTCGCACGCCGTAGATTGTACCTGTAGTACCTTGAGGACCATTGTCATTATTGGTGGTTTCTCTCGTGTCTGTTAACAGCTTTCATCATTGGCTGGTAATCGGACGATGTTCTTGCATGTTCGACTTCAGCTCACATATTCACATGCTTGAACTTGTACTTTGTTGGGTCGAGATGGAGCGCAAGACCCTGGATTGTGTCTGTTGTAATCCAGGCTGCGATTGTGGATTATTATCATTATGTACATGACTCATTGATTGGATGGCTGCGACCATACCTGAGTCTATTTATTTGATCTTA
Organism: Pinus albicaulis; assembly: GCA_034641835.2. Lineage (NCBI taxonomy): Eukaryota > Viridiplantae > Streptophyta > Pinopsida > Pinales > Pinaceae > Pinus > Pinus albicaulis. The sequence continues at coordinate 8,272 of JAXQQM020071748.1, read as the reverse complement.
GTTGGATGGTTGCGCCCATACCCTGGATCCGGATTATAGCATACTCTGTTTCGGATGGCTGCGTCCATACCACTTATACATCATGTACTTGAGATATCAGTTGTATCTTTCTGCGCAGGTTTTCCGACGGTGGGCCTTCAGTTGAACATGTTCCCGTAAAGCATTTCACCCCTCTCTCTCTCGGGCCTCATACTTTAGGGGGCATCTGTTACACAGTAATTTGTCACCGTCCCTACCATTCCCCGTCCAACACAATGGAGGACCCATTTTGTGACCTGTGAACATTGTCATGCCTTGAAAACATCATCAATGCATTCCTCTAAGCATGAGCTTTATTTTCCCTTGAGACATCTCCTTGGAAAAATCATGAAAAACATCCCTTTTGGCATTGGCGCGGGCAGGCAGTTCAGTACTCGCGCCAATGGGGAAAATCCTGCAAATAGGTCGCGCCAACTGGCGCTCTGTCATAGAGCAGTAGTAGCACCACCCAATTTAGGGACTATTTTTTAAATAAGGATGGCGGAAGTTGAGTTCCAACAAACTCACAAACCATTGCCTATCTTGAGTTGGGAGGTTTGGCTGCGGGAGTTCTATGGAAGGGAAGTGGTTTTGCCACCTCCCATGGAACCTTCCTTGTTGATAGGGCTAATCCCATAATAATAGGGATCCCAACTCCCTCCTTCCCCATCTATAAAAGCCTGCTCAAATCCATGGCAAGCTAGTCTTGAAGTGCCTAAGCTCTGAATCTCCATATTCCTAAGAGCCTTTGTGTTGTAAAGAATCCTCTCTTTCCCTTAAGGCTGACTCAAGTAAGGAGACCATTGTCACGAGACTCCGGAGAGGTCTTCCCTTTCCTTGGCGAGCTTTGCGAGACGTGGACGACTGAAGACCCGTCCGAAGGAGACCGCGACGTCAGAACTTGGTTGTAATCTCTCTTCGCTGGTTATTTAATAGATGATTATGATTATGGTTCCACTCTGTTTTCCATCATGTTAATGTGAGTAACGTCCTTTCTGACTGATGTTTAGCTACGTATGCTGGTTTCTATGCTTGTATCTGTTCGTTTCTTCCATGTGCAGGTGTTCATCCGCGGAGATCGTGGAGGGATTGTGATATGCCAAGGCTGAGGAACGGGGACGCTTCTTTTTCAGATCCTAGCGTTGGAATCCAGGTAGGCTTCTATCTCCAGCCTTTTCATTCGTAACTAGGAACTTGCGTCATAACATTGTTTGATTGTTGCTAGACCCCTGCTGGGCTAGTAGGGATCGTCTCTGTCCGTAGAGGGGATTTACCTCCTCAACACACACTCTTTGGTGTTCAACACGCTTCAGCTGCCTAGTACCCTGCTAGAGTGCCTTCTATTGTTCAAGCAGATCTCGTTATCTACTGCTCCTGTTATCAACCAAGCCGTTCATTATGCCATAAATTATTTGTCGTCTGACGCTCCCATTTACTCTTCCTTATCTCAAATCATAAACAAAATCAGTTGGTTTCCGTTTCGTGTTGACTGATGTAGGACGCCTCAGTGCCTACCTTTCAACAGATCACTTCCTATTGACTTCAACACCTTATCTAGGAAGTTGATCCAGAAACCCATCAGTACCCAGATACTTGCAGACATCAGTGGCAGGTAGTCTTGTGTTTGATCAAGGGTCTTCATCATTGGCTCTTGGTCGAATGATTCTACGAGTGTTCGACTTCAACTCCCTTTATTCACAATCGCTAGATTGTACTGGGCATCTTAGGGACCATCATCATTATTGGTGGCCACCTTCGTGTCTGTTAATAGTTTTCATTATTGACTGGTAATCAGACGATTTCTCACATGTTCGACGACAAATCCCTCATTCACATGTTGAGAAATATGCAGTTTAAGTGAATCGGCGGTCAAGACCTTGGGGCAAAGGTTACATCATTAAAGTTGTGTTCCCTTCCCCAAGCTGCGATATTGTTTATGGAGACAACTTCTTCAGCCTGATCCTGTTATGACAGACACTTCCACATTGTGCCTATTGGTGGATAGATTCTTCATATCTCTATTCTAGAGAAATCATGTTGTTTAAAGCTAATGAGCATGGGACATGCCCGACTCTTGGAAAATACTATATTTTCTGACATATGTTGTTGTTTCAGGTTTTTCCTCAGTCTTTCAATCTCTCTCTCTCTCTACAAATTATAAAGTATTTCGGCCATCGTCTTCGTCTCTGACCTCACACTTTAGGGGGCATCTGTTACAGGTCAAAATACCTCCTCATCATCTCAGAGGGGAAGACAAATATGGAAGAAGTACAAAGACCTAAATTAAACCTATTTCTGACAGGATAACGCATATATAGAACAGAACAAGAGCGTTATAACGCAGGCAAGCAATACATTGGCCGCGTTAGTGGCTAGGGCAATGCTTTGTTTACACTGGAGGGACGCGTTACCCGTGTTTTGAGTTTGAATTGGGAAAAGAGCACGGAGAAAGATTTGAATCTCTGACTTTCCCTCACAAAGGAGTCAGTTCACAAAGGAAACTGCAGAAGCACCAGTTCATTATTGGTCATTGCCATAGAAGACTGAACTCCAAGAGAGGCAAAAGCATGGAGATCAAGGAAACATCTAAGCCTTTTCCATTCCAAACTAGTAGAAAGAGAAGGGCAACAATGGCTTTCTCCCTCTCCTATAAAAAGGAGCTGAAGGCTCTTAATTGAAGGTCGAAGGATTGCTCAAAAGTTCTTGCATACTTGTGGAATAGAGAATAGTGTGACATTGTGAAGGCCAAGAGTCAAAGAGGCTCCTAGAGAGTTTGTTGACTTGGACTTCTTCACTAGAGAGAGAAGAGAGATTGGGAGACTGAGGAGGGCTTGGTACAACCAATGGTTGTAATCCTCCTTCTTTCAAAATCAATAGAACTATGTTCGTTTTGTCCATTCAATGCTTAATGTTATCATTGTTGTTTCAATATTTACTTAGTATGATATGAATGGCTCAGATGTGTATAATCTAGATGTTTGTATTTTATTGATTTAATTGATAGGATACTTGTTATATTAGAAATTACACGGGTGCTTTGACTGATTGCAGGTCTCAGATTTGGAGCCGGCGAAGAAGGACTCTTACTTTGCTGCACAGCGCTCTCCAAGGGATTTCAAGACCGTCAAAGAGGTAATTCTCTATTGTATTCCTTCAAGTTACTTCAAAGCTAATATAAACATACTCATGCCATCTTTGTGAACAACATAGCTAATCTTACTGTCTGCCTCGGGCACTGGAAAGCCCTGAGAGGGATATACGAAAACCAACCACCCAAGCAGTTTACCCTATAGCAGAGAGTTCTTCAGAACTCATTATTTTTCGGACCCTTGGACCTTACCTTCCCCTACCTCCACATTAGCGGAAGGTCAAGTGGGTGGAATGGCATTTCCAATGTCTGCAGCTGAGATTGCTTATCAATATATTGTTGACTCTGCAGAGACCATTCCAGCTTCTCTTTCTCTAGAGGAGTTGGATGGCGATGTGGCTCCAGCTTGGACACTTAGTTCTTCTTCCACCCAGGATTTCCTTGATACCACTCTTCCATCTGAAGAGGCCATCCTGGAAGCTATGAATGGTATAGATATACTGTGGGATGATTTGCATCATCAGTCTTACTTTTTACCTGATTTGAGTGAAGTTGAATCAAGTTTTTCAAGTCCTTTGTCTCCTGGTCCTGTTCACCCAGTCCTGAACCCTTTAGCACCAACACCAGTATATGCTGAAGGGAACATGGCTGTGATTTCTCCAACTATCCCGGTGAACATTTCCAGGGATCCCAATGTTATAGAGAATGTCTTCATCGGAGCTGAATGTTCCCCTGAAGAGATTCAGATTTACACTGATCTCTTTAAAGATTTTAGGGATGTATTCGCTTGGTCTTATGAGGAAATGCCTTGTATAGATCCATCTATTGTCTAGCATGAGATCAAGACTTACGAAAATGCTAAGCCTGTGAGGCAAAAACTTCATCCGGTCAATCCTAGGAAGGCTGCAGCTATCAAAGCCGAGGTGGAGAAGCTGCTCAAGGCAGGATTTATTTTCCCTGTTCCTTTAACAGAGTGGGTTTCGAATCCTGTTCCCGTGGATAAAAAATAAGGAAAAATTCGAGTTTGCATTGATTTCAGAGACCTTAATAAAGCATGTCCGAAAGATAATTACCCCACACCATTTATAGATCAGATTATCAATGAGTGTGCCGGTAATGAGATTTTATCCTTCATGGACAGTTTCTCTGGATGCAATCAGATTACTATCCGTCCTGAAGATCAGCATAAGACTGCATTTATTTGTCCCTGGGGTACTTTTTCTTACCAGAAGATGCCTTTTGGTCTTAAAAATGCTGGGGCTATGTTTCAGCGGGCCATGTCATATGCCTTCCACGACATCAAACATATTATCGAGGCGTATTTGGATGATTTAGCTGCTCGTTCTTGAAAGAGAATTGATCATCCTGCTCACCTCCGTCAAGTATTTGAACAATGTCGTTTCTACAAGATTAGGTTGAATCCGAACAAGTGTGTTTTCGCAGTTACATCTGGTTGGTTATTGGGATTCACTGTGTCGTTGGAAGGGATTAGAGTAGATCCCTTCAAGGTTGATGCAATACTTTGGTTTTCTCCCCCGTCGTCTATTCGTCAACTTCAAAGTCTACAAGGAAAATCTAATTTTCTTCTAAGATTTATCGTAACTTATGCTGAAGTTACCAAAGGATTTATGAGATTGTTGAAGAAGGGAGTTCCATTCTTTTGGGATGACTTCGCTCAGCGCTCATTCGATGCTTTGAAAAAATCATTGACCTCTGCTCCTTTATTGAGTCCACCTGATTATAGCAGGGATTTCCTTTTGTATCTTACAGCAGCAGAATCTACCATTGGTATGGTTCTAGTTCAGGAGGACGATGCTCTTGCAGAGAATGTTATATACTATCTTAGTCAAGGCTTGGTAGGACCTGAACTCCGGTATAGTCCGATAGAGAAGATGGCTTTAGCAACTGTTCATGCTATACAACGACTCAGACATTATATTCTTCTACGAAAAACTTGTGTTTTGGCAGTCACAAATCCATTTCAGTTGTATCTCAGTAGGCGAGTGATTGGGGGTGAATACAATAGATGGATTGTGATTTTGCAGGAATTTGATCTTGAGTTTATGTCTGGCAAGTCTAAGAAATCTTTAGTTTTCGCGGAATTAATCTCTGAGTTGCCCTGTGGAGAAGAGATAGTCTATGATGAATCCTTCCAGGATGAACATTTGTTTTTCATCTCTCCACAGGATCCTTGGTATGGAGATATCATTGTGTATCTTCAGACTGCGAATTTTGCGTCTACTTTTTCGAAAGATGAGTGCCATAAGTTGCATCACTTGGCTAAAAATTACTTGATTATTGGTGATGCTTTATACCGTCGAGGGGTTGATTCAATCTTGAGACGTTGCTTAACTCTCGAAGAAGTTGAGGCTGTGCTGAATGATTGCCATAGTGGAGCTTGTGGTGGTCATTTATCTGGGCTTGCTACAGCCCAAAAAATCTTGCGTGCTGGATACTTTTGGCCTTCAATTTTCACAGATTGTATGGAGTCGGTCAAAAGGTGTCATCCGTGTCAAGTCTATACTCAAAAAATGCGTGCTCATCCAGCTCTGATTTTTCCAGTCATTACTGTCGGTCCCTTTACAAAGTGGGGCATTGATTATACTGCTTGTAACCCGCCCTCTGCTAAAGGTCACAAGTACATTATTGTAGTAGTAGACTACTTTACGAAGTGGGTCGAGGCTATGCCTACTTTTGGGAATGATGGTGAGACAGTAGCTCTTTTTCTTTTTAGCCATGTTATTTCTCATTTTGGCATTCCTAGAGAGATTGTCACTGATCATGGCAGTCATTTTTAGAATAGCATGATGGCTGAGTTGGCTCTAAAATTAGGTTTCCGGCAGGAGCATTCATCTCCGTATTATCCTCAGGCCAATGGGCAAGTGGAAGCCGTGAAAAAATCCTTGAAGACCATTCTTCAAAGGACGATTAATAAAGCTCAATCCAACTGGCATATCATGTTGTATCCTGCACTTTGGGCATACAGAACATCAGTGAAAACTACAACTGGCTTTACTCCGTTTCAACTAGTTTACGAACTGGAATCCGTATTTCCCATTGAATGTGAGATTCCTTCTCTTAAGTTAGCTGTTGAGCTTCTTCCTGACACGTCTAGTCTTGAAGAATGTCTCCTTCATTTGGAACATCTTGACGAGCAGTGTTGCGAACCCGCCACGATGAATGAGGCGCATAAGAAATGAGTCAAAGTTCAGTATGATAAGGCGGTCAAACCTAGGGTTTTCTCGGAAGGTGACCTCGTTTTGGTATATGCCCAAGAGAAGGATGCCCAGGGTGCAGGAAAGTTTAAGTCTATGTGGTATGGCCCCTTCATCGTTAAAAAAGTCCTTAAAAAAGGAGCATATGCCTTGGTTGGTTTTGAAGGAAATGAGTTGTCGGAGCCCATAAATGGGCTCTATTTGAAAAAGTATTATGCCTAGGCTTCGGCCTGGCATTTTGCTTTTGTATATAGTATTTTTAATCTTTGTATATATTTTGTTTTTAGGTCTTTGATGTGATGGTGATGTTTTTGATCTGCTTTGGCAGGTTGTGTCGAATGTCATGAGTCATTATGGTTTCATCGATGGTGCTAGTAGACACACCCGGAACTTGGCTTCTGCGGCTTGGGTGCTTCATCATCCATCCGGTCAGATGTTAGTATCAAGAGGAGTCTGCATTGGTCCTGCTTCCAATAATATAGTAGAGTACACTGCAGTTATTTATCTACTCTCGAAGGCAATATCTTTGGGTGTTGATTCGTTCATAGTTTTCTTGGACTCCCAGCTGGTGGTGTCACAGTTGAACAATACTTATTGAGTTCGAGATCCATTTTTACTCCGGTTGTTTTTTAGGGTACGTTTGTTACAAGGATCATTTCAATTTTTAACATTCATTCATATTCCTCGAGCAGACAATTGGATGGTAGACTCATTAGCTAATCAAGCAATTGATTGGCATATTAATCATTCCATACAGTAAAATTTAATCATCAAAAACATCATGCATTTTTAGAAATTTGTCACATCACATCATAAATCGTTGTATATATATCATCAAAATGTTCAAAAACTATACAAAATTTGGATCCATAAGTCGTACAAAATTTGGGCTTATGCTCGATCATGTTCAATATCAAAATATACAGTCATCCACTAATCATATCTATCTACTCCTGTGGTCCCTGCCCAAAATTCGTGTTCCTATAGAACACGATCGCAGTGGCGATACGGTGGAATAATCGTACCCATTCACGTGGTACTCCTACTACCCATCTCTGGATGGCCTCAGGTAGATCTTCCACTGTAGCCATAGGCACTTGGAGAGTTAAACCCTCCAAGTTCCTTTGTACAACATGGAGGGTCCTGTCTGGGTCTACATTATCCACCTCGCCTCTGCGGCGTTTATGCCGTGGGTAGCCCTCAGGACGGATTGGTCCAATATCTGTATCATGATCATCATAATATTGTAAGTCATTTTGAATCCAATCAAAAACATGTTTTGTTTTCACATTTTTTCATATATATTGAAAAAACCATAAAAATCATATAATTTAAAAATTTCAATCTTACCGATTGCACCCCATGCCGCGCCAGGTGGAAGGACAAGGTATGGATCACCACAGAAATCCATCCCGGCATAGGGGTAGTCCTCCACGACGATGAATTTTTCTCCCCACCATTGGAAGAACTCGTCGTCCCAGGTGGTTCGGGGAACTTCACTTCCCCCAAGTCTCTTCATCAGATCTTCCCATCGGGCAATTCTTGGGTCTCTTGGGATGCTGATGGAAGAGATCACTTTGGGTCGAAGCCCAAGAATCTTATAAAAGAAGAATTTCATCAAGATGGTTCCATATCTGAAATGCTTTGTTTTCGCTTTCCGGATGGAGGTCAATTGTTGCTTCATATTCATTAATAGAGCTGTGCACCAATCATATAGATGAGCTAGGCATTCCACAACTATGCTCATCTGGGCCCTAGATTCCTGATGCAAGGAAGCAGATCATGCTACCCTGCCGATGGTAAACATGAGAATCTTCATGTATAGATCTCTTAAATCTTTTATAGCAATCTGAGTCCCTACTTTTTTGGACCCCTCTACATAGTAGACATGGACATAGTCATCCATAGTAAGCCCGCTCAAAGGCTTGATGTGAAAATCTACTAGGTCTCC